>JAXIVJ010004513.1:0-32500 GCA_036785665.1 Chirona hameri
CCGTTCCGCGGCGCAATTGATTTAAGAGTTCCAGGTCTTCATCCTGAAAAAAAATATTATAAGTTGTTATAGCTGATTCAAAATTGGTGTCGCTTGTTCCAAAGTTGGTATGGCCCATGCCATACCTGTCATACTGCATTATCCATCCTTGCAACGTGCCTTTTCATCTGTTTTGTTTGGCCCTTTCAACGCTTGGGAAGGGGCCCTTTCAACGCTCGGGAAGGGGACCCTTTCTAGGTGCCCCCCCCCCCCCTGGACGAAATCCTGGCTACGTGCCTGCAAGTGGGTGAAAATGAAGTAAGTTGAAGTAAGGTAACCGACATCTCTTTATAACTTTGTAACACGTCCGGTGTCAGGATACAGCAGCGGCCAGCGCTGCATCAAAGACCGGCCAGTTTGGCCGCATCCCTTCTATTCCCTGGGAGAGTCCGAGTGCGGTGTATCGATCTTCACCACTTTGGTCCGACGTCAGCGGCCTCGTGATGCCAGTGGGCCCACCCGACCACCGCCGCTTACAGTAATTAGTGGTGCCTCGGCCTGAGGGGACTAGAATAGAGGGTTGTCCAGAACCAATCAGAGTAGTGATGCCAATCGGTTTGTTACCGACAAATTACGCGATGACTGCGGCTGAAGTGTGATCCGCCTGCCGTGCTGCCGAGTCGAGCGCCGCCCGCCAGCGCCAGCCGTGTTCCCTCGCCTGCCGCCCGGCCGGCGGGCCGCCGCCGCTTATTTGCCCTGTCGCCCGGGTCGTGACAGTTTTGTGTACAGAAAGCCGGACCCAGACGCAAAAGGGCTGCACATTGTGCGCGCTGTCGCGATAGCCAGCCGGGTCAGAGCGCTGGGGGACGCGTGGTGCGCCCCGCTTTCTTGTATGCTGTGTCTTTCCCTTCCATATCATATTTCGTCGCTATCTTCATATATAAACTAGTTGTAAACACCCCGCGCTTCACTTCACCTTTCGCCTTCGACCTGTGCACTGTGCTGCTGTCTTCTCGTCCTCGCCGCCTGAAATAGTGAACCAACTTCGAAATGGAAAAGTGTTTAAGTAAAAGTGGAACGGCGAGTGACACCGGGGGAGAGCTGCGCACAGACTGCTCTGCACTGCTCACGGTGACCGGGTATACTCATCGCTCCTATCGCTTCTGTATTTACTAACGCCTCTGCTCTCTGGATAAGAGGGTTGCTTTGTCGCTCTGACAAGAGTGCTCTTGTTTTAGGCCCTAGCATGCTCTCTGAATAAGAGAGTACCTTTGTCCCTCTGACAAGAGTGCTCTTGTTTTAGGCCCTAACATGCTCTCTGGATAAGAGGGTTCCTTTGTCGCTCTGACAAGAGTGCTCTTGTTTTAGGCCCTAACATGCTCTCTGGATAAGAGGGTTCCTTTGTCGCTCTGACTAGAGTGCTCTCGTGTTAGGCCCTAACATGCTCTCTGGATAAGAGGGTTCCTTTGTCGCTCTGACAAGAGTGCTCCTGTTTTAGGCCCTAACATGCTCTCTGGATAAGAGGGTTCCTATTTTGCGCTGACTAGGGTGCTCTTCCTTAATCCAATATTATTCCTGAATATATAATTGGTCTTAATTATTAAATTACATATTTTCCCTAATTGCCTATTCAACCTGTTTCCTGTCATGCCCCGGTCACCATAACCAAATGCTGCGGGACGTGAGATCACACATACAGTCCACTGAATCGGAATAGAAGAAAAAGTCCGCAACACGGTTACAAACATATCGGTTTAACAATACCTATACCGATTCGGTAACCAGACGGTCAGAAAACAAATCATGGTTACACAATACACTTATGTGTATTGTGTGTATGTGTATTGTTAATAAATCAAAACCGTTTCCTTCGCACCGATATATGATTTTCCTTAGCCCATTTTTGTGTATGACACACGATATGACAAACAGCGCATACGCCGCGCGATGCGAACCCGCTGCATCCACCGCGGATTCGCATTACGTTACTCCCTCGTCACGGTACCATTACGTTACTCCCTCGTCACGGTACCTACTGTCACGCCCTATCCACCGCGGATTCTCATTACGTTACTCCCTCGTCACGTTACCATTACGTTACTCCCTCGTCACGATACCTACTGTCACGCCCTATCCACCGCGGATTCTCATTACGTTACTCCCCTCGTCACGGTAGATACTGTCACGCCCTATCCACCGCGGATTCTCATTACGTTACTCCCTCGTCACGGTACCTACTGTCACGCCCTATCCACCGCGGATCATCATTACGTTACTCCCTCGTCACGGTACCTACTGTCACGCCCTATCCACGGCGGATCCTCATTACGTTACTCCCTCGTCACGGTACCTACTGTCACGCCCTATCCACCGCGGATCATCATTACGTTACTCCCTCGTCACGGTACCTACTGTCACGCCCTATCCACCGCGGATTCTCATTACGTTACTCCCTCGTCACGGTACCTACTGTCACGCCCTATCCACCGCGGATTCTCATTACGTTACTCCCTCGTCACGGTACCTACTGTCACGCCCTATCCACCGCGGATCATCATTACGTTACTCCCTCGTCACGGTACCTACTGTCACGCCCTATCCACCGCGGATCATCATTACGTTACTCCCTCGTCACGGTACCTACTGTCACGCCCTATCCACCGCGGATCCTCATTACGTTACTCCCTCGTCACGGTACCTACTGTCACGCCCTATCCACCGCGGATCATCATTACGTTACTCCCTCGTCACGGTACCTACTGTCACGCCCTATCCACCGCGGATCATCATTACGTTACTCCCTCGTCACGGTACCTACTGTCACGCCCTATCCACCGCGGATCATCATTACGTTACTCCCTCGTCACGGTACCTACTGTCACGCCCTATCCACCGCGGATCATCATTACGTTACTCCCTCGTCACGGTACCTACTGTCACGCCCTATCCACCGCGGATCCTCATTACGTTACTCCCTCGTCACGGTACCTACTGTCACGCTCTATCCACGGTGGATCATCATTACGTTACTCCCTCGTCACGGTACCTACTGTCACGCCCTATCCACCGCGGATCATCATTACGTTACTCCCTCGTCACGGTACCTACTGTCACGCCCTATCCACCGCGGATTCTCATTACGTTACTCCCTCGTCACGGTACCTACTGTCACGCCCTATCCACCGCGGATCATCATTACGTTACTCCCTCGTCACGGTACCTACTGTCACGCTCTATCCACGGTGGATCATCATTACGTTACTCCCTCGTCACGGTACCTACTGTCACGCCCTATCCACCGCGGATCATCATTACGTTACTCCCTCGTCACGGTACCTACTGTCACGCCCTATCCACCGCGGATCCTCATTACGTTACTCCCTCGTCACGGTACCTACTGTCACGCCCTATCCACCGCGGATCATCATTACGTTACTCCCTCGTCACGGTACCTACTGTCACGCCCTATCCACCGCGGATCATCATTACGTTACTCCCTCGTCACGGTACCTACTGTCACGCCCTATCCACCGCGGATCCTCATTACGTTACTCCCTCGTCACGGTACCTACTGTCACGCCCTATCCACCGCGGATCATCATTACGTTACTCCCTCGTCACGGTACCTACTGTCACGCCCTATCCACCGCGGATCATCATTACGTTACTCCCTCGTCACGGTACCTACTGTCACGCCCTATCCACCGCGGATCATCATTACGTTACTCCCTCGTCACGGTACCTACTGTCACGCCCTATCCACCGCGGATCATCATTACGTTACTCCCTCGTCACGGTACCTACTGTCACGCCCTATCCACCGCGGATCCTCATTACGTTACTCCCTCGTCACGTTACCATTACGTTACTCCCTCGTCACGGTACCTACTGTCACGCCCTATCCACCGCGGATTCTCATTACGTTACTCCCTCGTCACGGTACCTACTGTCACGCCCTATCCACCGCGGATCATCATTACGTTACTCCCTCATCACGGTACCTACTGTCACGCCCTATCCACCGCGGATCATCATTACGTTACTCCCTCGTCACGGTACCTACTGTCACGCCCTATCCACCGCGGATCATCATTACGTTACTCCCTCGTCACGGTACCTACTGTCACGCCCTATCCACCGCGGATCATCATTACGTTACTCCCTCGTCACGGTACCTACTGTCACGCCCTATCCACCGCGGATTCTCATTACGTTACTCCCTCGTCACGGTACCTACTGTCACGCCCTATCCACGGTGGATCATCATTACGTTACTCCCTCGTCACGGTACCTACTGTCACGCCCTATCCACCGCGGATTCTCATTACGTTACTCCCTCGTCACGGTACCTACTGTCACGCCCTATCCACCGCGGATCATCATTACGTTACTCCCTCGTCACGTTACCATTACGTTACTCCCTCGTCACGGTACCTACTGTCACGCCCTATCCACCGCGGATCATCATTACGTTACTCCCTCGTCACGGTACCTACTGTCACGCCCTATCCACCGCGGATCATCATTACGTTACTCTCTCGTCACGTTACCATTACGTTACTCCCTCGTCACGGTACCTACTGTCACGCCCTATCCACCGCGGATCATCATTACGTTACTCCCTCGTCACGGTACCTACTGTCACGCCCTATCCACCGCGGATCATCATTACGTTACTCCCTCGTCACGGTACCTACTGTCACGCCCTATCCACCGCGGATTCTCATTACGTTACTCCCTCGTCACGTTACCATTACGTTACTCCCTCGTCACGGTACCTACTGTCACGCCCTATCCACCGCGGATCATCATTACGTTACTCCCTCGTCACGGTACCTACTGTCACGCCCTATCCACCGCGGATCATCATTACGTTACTCCCTCGTCACGGTACCTACTGTCACGCCCTATCCACCGCGGATCCTCATTACGTTACTCCCTCGTCACGGTACCTACTGTCACGCCCTATCCACCGCGGATCATCATTACGTTACTCCCTCGTCACGGTACCTACTGTCACGCCCTATCCACCGCGGATCCTCATTACGTTACTCCCTCGTCACGGTACCTACTGTCACGCCCCTGTGATACATCGCTTCCTTCCGGGAGTAAGCAGCGGTTTTTGCACGCATGTGCGTGTGTGTGTGTGTGAGGCGGGACAGTCGGCTTGTAGGCGGCCAGCCCCCCTCTGGGCAGAGGAGAGGTAGTCCCTGGAGATGGGCGGCGGGGGGGGGGGGGGTAGCTCGCCAGCCGACTGATACGAGGAAAAACGCTACCGAGATTAGTAGAGAACCAGGCCGCCTCTCTGCGACACAAACAAGATATACGGGCCGGATACCTAACTCGATCTCGGTAGTAGAGCGTTGGACTCTGAATCCAGGGCTTCCGTGTTCTCGGACCTTGCTACTGAAGACTTGCGAGTTCCCAGTTTGGGTCAGGGTGATCGACTCCGATGATCTCTATGGCCCAACAGTAACTTCGTCGTGGAATACCATTATACCATTAACACCACACAAAGCTATCCATGAGACGATCAGCCACATTGGCGGATCCAGAACGGGTGGTGGGGGGGGGGGCAAAATTCTAAAAAGTCTCACACAATTCTGAAAACTCGTCGGATTTCACTTGCCTATGCATTGATAGCTGATTTAAAGCTAACTTTCCTTCGTAAAAGTTGCTTAGATTGTCTTCTATATCATGAAATATGTCCATTTTGCGCCGATTTCAGGCGGTGGGGGGAGGGGCAATTGCCCATTTTGCCCAGCCACTGAACAGCCAAACATGAAAGTGACAGTGAGAACGCGACAGCCAAACGTGAGAGTGAGAGTGAGAACGCGACAGCCAAGCGTGAGAGTGACAGTGAGAACGCGACAGCCAAGCGTGAGAGTGACAGTGAGAATGTGACAGCCAAACGTGAGAGTGAGAGTGAGAACGCGACAGCCAAGCGTGAGAGTGACAGTGAGAACGCGACAGCCAAACGTGAGAGTGAGAGTGAGAACGCGACAGCCAAACGTGAGAGTGAGAGTGAGAATGTGACAGCCAAGCGTGAGAGTGAGAGTGGTAACATCGATGGGCAATTCAGTCATGCAGAACTAAATGCCGATACCCTCGGATCGAAAGATGAAGTCGAAAAATTGGAATGTTGAGCTTCTTCAAGTAGTAATTATCCATTACTCGATTATTCTATATCTTCAGAGGATCCATTGCATTATTCCATTATTCAAATCCATTATCCATTATCCATTATCCATGATCCATCATCCATTATCCATTATCCATGATCCATTATCCATGATCCATGATCCATTATCCATGATCCATGATCCATAATCCATAATTATAAAACTCTTCAGATAATATAATATCCAACAGCGCACAGTAATGTATATTGATTGTATGGAATAGCAATGCCACTCTTTTAGTCTGGGGCTGTCCCGCAATGCAATACTGTAATGCGGCACAGCCTAAATCCCAGTGTTTTTCTCTCTCAGGCGCTATTTCATATTCTCGATTTTATTTCGTCTGCCTTTTCCCATGTTTTGTGGTATTAATATAATTTGTGTCCTTATCTGAACGCCTTTTGACGGCAAGCCGAGCTTGGAAATGTTGTCGTTCTGTCATTGATGACGCACCTCTATACATTGAGCCGTGTTTGGGGATGTTTCCATGTCACCATGTCACTCCGTCATTACGGGAGCTGGGGTGGCCTAGTGTTGAGGAAATGCTCACCGAATGCGACATTGCCACAATGCGCCACCTCATTACTTCCCCCAGCGCCTCAGAACTGTTGCGCCAGCGAGTGTTGCGGCGCGCCGACGTGTCCGCCCGCCGCACGCGCGCCACTGATGGCGACCAACTTGAGCTGCCCCGTGTGCGGACGGAGTTCGCCAGGCGCGGCTTCCTGTGCCGAGCCGCGCTTTATGTATTAGTGCGCCATTAGAACCAGCGCTAAGAATCAAGCACATTTGTGCTTTTGCGCTGGATCTGCCATATGTTTTCTAGTGTTTGAAAAATAAAAGCCAATAAACGTGTTGATGATGATGTTTGACGTCCTCGTCTTTAGCTTTTTTTTATCGGAGCGCAACAGATAACAACGGCAAACATTTGTGCAGCGAAATGCGTATTAATTTTTCCGGTCGGACCATCCCCTCGGTTTACTATCCGGGATTCGGAGCTGGAAATTCTGAAGAAAACTACCATTGATTCGATGCTCCAAGTTCTGTTTTATATTTCTATGGTAGCTTCTTTCCACTAACATTTTTTCCCTGACCGCAAAAAAAGATATTCAAATATATATTTTTTTTTGCAAGGGTCTTCGAACCCTGTAGCAAAAAGTAGTTGGCCCCGAAGACGAACAGATGGATCCGGCCTTGCTCTTAAGGGCAAAGCCGGCTTGATTCAGCACACATTTTTCATGTTTTTTTCCCCTTGCAGTCGGGAACGACAACATAGGTACATAAAACATAGGCACTTTTTCGATATCCCAAAAGGTCGAATAGATAAAAAAGCCTTTAAAAAATACAGAAATCATTAGAAATCGTATGGTTGCAAAATAAAGTGGCCCAAATCCGTGGAGATTTTCGAAATTGGGGGTACCTAGGTAAGATCCGCTCAAACTGGTCCCTCCCCTCCCTTCCTCCCTCCCTCCCTCCCTCCCTCCCTCCCTCCCTCCCTCCCCCCCCCCCCCCCCCAAAAAAAAAAAAACCGGCTGGATCCGCCCTTGTATATACGCGTAAGCCCAACGACGTACTTATGCAAACGATGGGCAATGTTCGTTATTGAATCACCGCCAAGTTAAGATAACGTAGGACCGGCCCGGTCTCTGTCTGAACTTCGGTCTTAAAGATCTGAGTTCAGCTCATGCGATGCACTTAGCCTGAACGGCACCAGTCATCATGCAGAAGTTGGCTATCGGGTAATGGAACTCATGAAAGCTCGATTTGTATCGCAGTTCAACATCACGATCAACAAATATGGCGCGTTACGTTAACACATCCGGGAACCTGCAACAGGGTCAGAATTAAAGCTATCCGCGGCGATGTCACATAGAACCATTTGTGTTGCCTTGAAAGACCTGTCTGGTACTTTTCCACCAGAGCCACCAGCATTTGGTAGCTTTCCAGTCCCCGTGACGACGTCCATTAGCTCTCGGGTGCTCCCACGGTTACGGTATCCAAGTTCAGCACCTCTTTGTATTATACGCTCGTGTCTGATACCTTTTGACCTCAGAGGTCGTGAGAAGTACCTCTCTCACCTCTGTGGTAGTGTCCAGTACCTCTCTGACCTCCGAGGTGGTATACAGTACTTATCTGACCTCCCAGGCGATGTCCACTACCTCTCTGACCTCCGAGGCGATGTACACAACCTCTCTGACCTACATGGTGGTGTCCAGTACCTCTCTGACCTCCGAGGCGATGTCCACTACCTCTCTGACCTCCATGGCGGTGTCTAGTACCTCTCTGACCTCCGAGGCGATGTCCACTACCTCTCTGACCTCCATGGTGGTGTCCAGTACCTCTCTGACCTCTGAGGTGGTATACAGTACCTCTCTGACCTCCGAGGCGATGTCCACTACCTCTCTCACCTCTGTGGCAGCGTCCAGTACCTATCTGACCTCCGAGGCGATGTCCACTACCTCTCTGACCTCCATGGTGGTGTCCAGTACCTCTCTGACCTCCGAGGTGGTGTCCATTATCTCTCATCTCCAAGGGATATCAAGCCGGGTCCCGTCACCGCCAGTCCCCGGGTATCCAATGTGTGGTACCGAGTACGGGACAGCCGGGTCCGTCACCGCCAGTTCCCCGGGGTGGCGACCGATTACGGCAATCCTGCGGCCGACCCCGCGGCCAATTGTGGCGGAGCGGCCAGCCGTAAGACGCCCAGTTATTTGTCCAGTGACCGCGAGGACAATCGACCGGCGCAGCGGTAGCATAATTGGCACTCCGTTTCCTTCGTTTCCGTTCAGCTATCCGCTAATCCCGGCCCCGCTCCGTAACCGTAGGTTGTATTAAGCTGTACTGGTCGAAATACATTACATTATATATTACATTATTATACATTATGAGCCTCAAAAAAGCGCTATCCCACATTGTTGTACTAAGCAGTCCAGTGCAAAGTGCAAGTCCAGTGCCAAGTGATTCGAAATAGTCGGGAAGGTAGCAAACTCTTGTCAGAAATGCCGGGAGGTAAGCGCGGAAGAGAGCAAGCAAAGCAATAGCCACTGTGCATTATAAGCCATTATATATTTTCAATTCGATTAAACTTTCGGACTGAAATCGTAAATATACACAAGTTAAACGTTGCCCATTGTCTTGCGATGATCGTGTTATCGCCTAAAAATAAACTGTTGAATATTTGATACTGAGAAACCACTTGAGATGATCGCATATTTGCTTATTTCTCCGGTCAGCTCCCTCACCATTAGCCAAGGAAACGTTATCAAGCTATCAATCTATCATCGGAGCAAATTTCGACGGAGACGAGAAAGCAATCGAGGTGAACTATGGAAGAAGCATTGCATTTTACGACGTCCAATGCGCTATCTCTTTCGTCTCATCTTAGCGGGTCACAACGATCCATTACCAATCGCTTGGTCAAATTTCGCAGTAGCGGGCCCTGGCTCGCTTTCAGGGCATGTATTTATCTGTCGGAAGAGAGCTGTCATTCGGTGATTGATCGTGCAACGTATCAGACAATAATTATGACTTACGACGTGCTTGGAAAACCAGAGTGGCCCCAGCGCACCTCTGGTCAGCGAGAGACTCCAGCGGTGTTTGAAGAAGATCGTTGCGTTGTAGCACTTCGATATTGAGGTAAAAATGGCTGATGTGCTTAGCACTGCGAAAGAAGGAATAAACCAACTTAAGCACCGACAGATATGGCGGGTCAATAAACGCGGATTTCGGTTTGCTTGGAAAAGTAGCAAGAGACAGCAACCATGTTTACGGAAGGGTTCAAATAAAAGCCGCATACGATTCCCTTCCTACCAATCACCAAACTGAGGCAGTAAAACGGATCTCGTGCTATTATTTCAAACACGTCCGACGAACCGTTTGGGTGCTGCCAATATCAATACCGACGTGACGGGTGTATAAGTATCCGACTAAATATGGCGCGGTTCCATCTTTTTCGCCGAATAGTATGGTACGGATGCAGTAAGTCCGATAATATAATACAGACTAATGTTTTATTCAGTAAGGCAATGTCAGCAGAGAATGATCGAGCACTGAATACAACCATTTTATCACTGGCTAGCTTTCCATTAAAGGCGGCCGCACACTGGGCCATTCGGCGCGCGATATCACTGCGACATTCCGCGGTTCCGCGGTTTTCAGCACAGAAAAAGCTCGTCCGGACCAGCTTTTTTGCGCGATATCGCGCGCCGAATGACGCAGAGAAAGGCCGCCTTAACTCATAACATTTGAGATGGTGCGGATAATTGATAATCATGAATATAGGCCATTGTGCTCGGTGATGATTCCCTGGTAAAGGGAAATATTCACCTTTTGATCTACTGTCTTATGCATCGTGTATGGTATCAAATTGATGGAGTCTCAATTGAAAATGAAATCACAACTTTTTCTAATTCGATTTTTTTGGTGTGTGGAAATTTAACAAACAATTACGTATACTTCTTTCGGAGATCATGATCGGTGTCTTCCCTTCACTATTTGGAAACGCGACATATCTGGCGCTTTTCTTTCTTTTGATAACGTCTCTGATTGGTCCCTGAAACAAATCACCGACACTAAATAGGTCGCCGTTGCGTGCCCAAGTGAACTTCCGATTTCATTATCAGTTTTTTCATTGTTTGCTGATTTTTATTGTTCTCAAAATGATTATTTTTCATGATAAGCTAAAGCCAGCGACAAAACTATACAAGACGCCTAATGTTGAAAACAAATGAACTAATTTTCACAAATTGAGGGTCGCAACCACTAACCGTCGTAGCGTGCCCAAGTTAACTGCTAATTTGGTTACCTTATTATTCAATGTTTGTTGATTGTTAAGGCCATTAGGGCACATAATCACAATAGACAGAGTGAGAGTGAGACATATTTTCCATACAATTTTGTCCAAAACCAATACGAGACAAGCCCGGAATCCGAAATTCGTTACCAAGTACTTGCAAGTATTGGTCGTTATAATGTGGATCGCTTATCAACATTGACTTGAAATATCTCTCGGTAGGAATTGTTATATGCAAAATGTGATAAATTTACAATACATTTTGGTCTCGTCTATCGATTTCAAGTAATAACTCCATTTTTGTGGAAAAGGTGAATATTTCCCTTTAAGTTTAACATATGAATCCACACAACACATCATTTTCTTCTGGTTCCCTTTACACAGTTCGAAACGAGTTCCGAAATAAGCCATGCATCGCCTATCATATGCTCTCCACAAGGGATCCTACACTTCGCATCTGAACCGCGTCATGTCGGATATATAGAGCTATCAGCGGGCACCTCCGACAGAAGAGCGAACACTTCGCCGAGACAGTCCAATTGCCGCACAACACGCACAAAGTGTCCTAACGCATATGAAACTCGGCCGAATCCGGCAGCCTCGGTCAAATGGATAGCAGAGATGATCGCCGGACACGGACAAGCGTGCTCTGGAAATACTGATAACAGCTGGTACTAGCGACCAGCCCGGTCGAAAGATTGCAAGAGCAATATGGTTATTTATTATTGTCCAGTTTTCATCATGGGAAGAGCTGGCAAAGTGGACGGTATGTTGTATATTCACTTCTGAGGTCTGAAAGGCCCAGAAGTGCGTAGTGGCCAGTGGGATTTTGTCTTGCATTAGTATTTTTTATTATATTAGTATTTTTCTTTAAAGCAAACTGAATCTAAACAATATATGCTTCCCTTTCAAAACACAAGTTCATGGATGAATCTTGACCATGATCAATGACCGGGCAATGGGCATCCTAGTAATTGATATCTGCTAAAAATGCAAACGCTAGTTGAACACTTTCTCACCGATTCCTGTTAGAGGGAAGACCAGATAGTGCTTCGCACCGAGCGGGCGCGAAGCGCCCGTGAGGTTTCTCGTCAAATTACTAGATCAGTAAAACGCCTTTTTGGGCGATGACCGAGCGAGCGCGCTCTGGTAAAGCTAAAACGGGTTTCAAATATGAAACGGTAAGGGAGCACACGTGGTAATAACACATAGTCATTTTCAAAAGTCCTCCAGAAAAATTGCCAGGCCTCAATGCATGCCAACATAAAAATTAAGTTGTATTAAATTGTTCATGATCTCCTTTCTCAAATCCGCCAAAAGGGAGTACGTCCTGAGCGCTGTATGCTTCAGCGTATACATTCAGCGTATACATCAATGCTTAGATTAATACAGCCATTTGTTATCAAGAATCATTTTTGCAAGGTTTTTTGTTCATTTCGACGTTCGCGTGGCCAACTGCCTCGCGCTGTGGTACCACTTCTATTAGAACGCACCAAACCGAAAACAAAATTGATTTGATGGACCTATCCAATGGTGAACATCCAATCTCAATCCGAGCAGTGGTTGCAAAGTTATTAGCTTCCGAAAAGCGTCTGTATGGCTGGGTCGGGCCGGGTCGGGCCGGGTCAAATGTAAATTCGTCTAGTAAGTTGACGAGAAACCTCACGGGCGCGTAACAAATTTACATTTGACCCGACCCGACGCGGCCGTACAGACGCTTTTCGGAAGCTAATCACTTTGTAACCACTGCTCCGATTGAGATCGGGTTTTCACCATTGGATAGGACCATCCAATCAATTCTGATTTTGTTATGATGCGTTCTGATAGGGGTAGTAGCACAGCGCGTGACACCCGCAGACGTCGAAATGAACAACAATCATTCTTGATACAAAAAATGGCTTGATTTATCTAAGCATTCGTTTTGTATACGCTGAAGCATACAGCGCTCAGGACGTACTCCCTTTTGGCGGATTCGAGAAAGGAGATCATGCACAATTTAATAAAACTTAATTTTATGTTGGCATACATGGAGGCATGGTAATTTGTATGGGGGACTAAAAGGACTATGGGTTACTATCATGTGTGCTCTCGTACCGTTTCATATTTCAAACCTGTTTTAGCTTTACCAGTGCGTGCCCGCTCGGTCAGCGCCCAAAAAGGCGTTTTACTGGTGATACATACCCTCAAACCACCCTCCGATCTGCTCTTACGTTCCCGGGAGCTCAATCATCAGCCAATAACTGCACCTTATTAATTAAGTCACCTTTCAGGAAAATGTCCTCATGTCGAAGTCGTCCTCCAAACATCATTGTTTGGTTGAGACGAGAGGATGAAATGAGGTCCACCTTCATATATCATCGGACATCGGAGCCAGTCGTTAAATAGAGATGGCACCGCATCGCCAAAAGTTTCACCTCCTACAAGGAAGCGGATCCCATTTACTGGCCAAGACAAATCAGTCAGACGGTCAGTTGTGCCCCATGGGAGGGTAGACGAGACAGGTGACGAGACAGGTCATCAGACAGGACAGGACGAGACAGGCTGGCAAGCTGTCCAATATTCGGTCCGACATAGCCGACCAGTCCGGTTTGCGGAAGACAGGGAGTCCAATGAACCAGGTCTTACACGAGCTGCGAAGCGTATCATCGGCCGCATGGAGGCCTTTTGAATGCAATTCATACTTGAAATTCAGACAAGATTCAAATCTGCCAGCTGTACTGTCATTATTACATAGACATGGCGCGCCAGGTCCAGCGCGTCGTGCAGCTGGGGGTGCCTGTCTGCAGGCTGTCCAGATCCATTGCCATTACGCAGGCATTGCACAGGCACCACAGTATCATGCCAGACTCAGTCTGGAAATGCCACCGTGTCATTTCAATCCTGTCACGGCTCGCTTGGTTCCAGCAGCAGTGAAGACTGTAGGGTAAATGACAGTAGTTGTATGGCGAAGCAGTGCGAGTCCGCTGCGCCATCCTGACATATTTGACGACAGACTAAGTTATGAACTATTTTACAGCAGTGCTGGAGAGCGCTTGGCTAGTACCTTTCATGTATTGTATGTATGTATGTATGTATGTATGTATTAACACGCGCCCTGGAGGGCCTCTGATAATTACACGCCCTGGAGGGGGGCGGATTTCGCCCCCCCCCATGATCTCGAAAACCACGCAACGTAGCGACAAGCAGGAAACTACGTTAGATAGCTCGAGACAAGCTCTTTCGAAAGTATTTCGTTAATTTTTTTCTTCAGGTCAATATTGAGGTCACCAGAGGTCATCAAGGGTCAGATTTTCAAGTTTTCAAGACTTCGGTTCGAACACCCCCAAATATCTCGGGAACTATGATAGTTAGCAGCAAACGGAAAAAAGCAATCGAAAGTCATTGAAAAATGCAATCGACATAGGTGCCCTCAGATTTGAGCTCAGGTCAATAGTTTAGGCTCCAGAGGTCATCGAATGTCAAAAAGGTGATTTTGTTTTCGAAACTGTTTTCTCCAAATAACCTTTTACCTAATAAAGATAAAGCAATAATGTTTACGCCATCGCGTGTGTCTTGTCAAGGCGCTTCGAATCATATTCATGGTGAACGGGTTAGGTCAACTGAGAAATATGACCTCAGGTCAAGGTCAAGTGGTGACCCAAGTTGGTCATGTTGCATATTGGGAGACGTGTCTCGACGAGACAAACATTTTGGTACCGTTTTCTCTTCTCTATCTTCATTATGTCGATAGTTATTGATAAAACCGTGTTGGCGGTCACAAAATTGACCTGACCTTAGGTCACCGATATCAGAAATCCGAGATCAACAAATTGTTGGTATCTATGACCTTATGAATTCCTGCAAGATTGAAACCGATCAGCGTAAAACTGTGGCTGTGGTACTACTGCAAACGTTTTGGAGTTGAGGTCATCACGTGACCTGGCCTGGTGACCTGACCTGAGATGACCTGAGGCCAATAATTTTACATAATGCGGGAAGTTCATTTCTAAACAGGTAAAAAACGGCGGCGCTGCGCGCCGCCGTTTTTGCGCTATCCTCGAAAAACCGGAGGGGTGGGCGGATTTCGCCCCCCCCCTCCAGGGCGCGTGTTAAAGGGAAATAATGACCCTTATCCACAAAAATGGAGTTAGCACTTGAAATCGCCAGACGAGACCAAAATATATTGTAAATTCATCACATTTTGCATGAAAACTTCCCTACCGAAAGATATTTCAAGTTAAAGTTGATAAGCGTTCCACACTTTTAACGACCGGTACTTGCAAGTACTTTTGGTCCTCATCAAACTGCGGGCTTTTCCCGTATTGTTTTTGTACGTAATGGAGTGGAAAATATATTGTGCGTTCTGCTTGTTGTGATTATATGCCCGGCGATCTTCTAAAACTAACAGCGATTGGAAAAAGTGGCAATAAAATCGGAAGCTCATCGATGCACATCAACGGCGGCATAGTTAGTGGTTGCGACCCTCAATTTTTGAAAATAAGTTAATTTGTTTTCAACATTAGGAGTATTGTATAATTTGTCTGTGGCTGTATATAACACTATGCTTTATATTATCATGAAAAATAATAATTTTTCCCCAAAAAACTAACAAACAATAACACAAAACTGGCAATTAAATCGGAAGCTCATCGATGCACATCGACGGCGACCTATTTAGCGTCGGCGATTTGTTTACAAAGCATTGTCATGCTTCTCGGCGCACTTAACCATTGTGGCGAGTTGTTGCTAGTAGCGCTTTCGTTCTCCATGGCAACCAGGCGTGAGCCAATGAAAAGCCAGAACGTATTCCCTTTCTGGCTTTTGATTGGCTGACGCCTGGTTGCCATGGAGAACGAAAGCGCTACTAGCGTGTGTCCGAGCAGCGCTCAGTTTGATCGGAAATGTCACAGAGCCTCCAAAAATGCCGCAATCGATGTAAACAATGGTAGGGAAGGGCGAATTTGTCAATGACCTTCATGAAGTACACAGGGTACTTGTTTTGTATTTTTCCCAAACTTACAACTTCGAATTTGGGAATAATTTTATTTAATTCTTAAATTTAAATAAAATAATTTTAAAACCATAGCGGTAGCCTAAGAAATTGTTGCTAACAAAATCAAAAGGTCATTATTTCCCTTTAACCATTAAAACACTCCGAGGCATGAAAACGGTTATGCTGGGTGTCGCTTCATAGTTAAAAGGTGCGGACATGTTAAAAACGACACTCAGATGGCATGCACACAAGGAGCTAACAACATGTTCATGTTCTCACACACGGCGGCGGACACGAACAATGAACATACACATCACACATTACATATCATGTAAATGTAAAACATCCCTGAATTTACGTTTAAAAGGTGCCAAAGACATCTCACGCATGTCCAGAGGCAGGGTATTGTACGTACCGCTGTACCGTACTATATAAAAAGCGACGCTTGCGGTTGCCGAACAAGTTCTGAACAAGTCCCGCGCGTGAGAACTTTCTCACGCGCGGGAGGGCCAAATCAGCGTCCTGGCGGGTGCTTCTGGAACGGAGTTCAGAGTTTGCCGAAAGCTGGGAAGCGAGAGCCTGCGGTTCCCCGGTGCTGCGAATGTTGTGAAGAAGGTTGAGAGATTGAAGTTCGTACAGCTGCCGGGAGGTGTCATCTCGCACGTCCGATATGTGGTCGAATTTACGTCGGCCAGACACAGCGCGCAAGCCAAAATTGATTCTTTTGGAGGCGCTGCATGATATTTTCTGACCCGTTACCCGTCCGTCAAACAATATCGGACGTGCGAGATGACAAGGGCGTCGACTATAACAGGTAGAAGTAAGGTAACGAGGGCATCTGATGTCGAGGTACAGCAAATCCTAAATATTTGGGCACAGCCTAGTCACGGCCACGGAATGAGCTGGCAAGTCACAGCTTTAGTCACGGCGCTGCAATGCTAACCCTATATGGCGCTGGCCTAGCCAGTCACAGATTCAGCCACGGCCGTGACCAGTTCTGGTCCCAGCGCTGGGACGCTGGGACCAGAATCTTTCATCTCTAATCTGATGACGCACGCGAGATAGGCCGATGAGGATATCGTTACACTTTTTGACGAGGGCAGATACGTGCGAGTATGAACGTAGGAACGTCACGAAAAGTGTGTGTGTGTGGGGGGGGGGGGGGCAGTGAAACTTTGATCTTGTCTTGAGAGAAACCAACCCACTATGCAATATTTCTTTGCAGATGTGGGCCCCTCTCGCCTTGGCGAGCCGTTTGCCATCTAAAATACTCCATACTAAACAAAGGGAGCAAAATAACAAACATTTTGGCAGAAACGTGGGGGCCATACCCCCCCCCCCCCCCCCCGTTCCTACGCCTATGCGTGCGAGTCCCAACTCCCACGAAAGGTTCTTGTCGAATAATACGCCAAGGTTCCTCACTGTAGAGCTCTCACACACTATATCCTCGCGGAACCGAATAGTGGTCTGGATCATTCCACGACTATTTTGACGGGAACCACAGACAATGAGTTCTGTTTTCCCGGTATTTACTTTCAAACCAAGGGAATGCAACCAGGCGTCGAGAGATGATAAAGCCTGTTCCATGGAAGCAATGAGCTGCGGGAGGGAATATTTTTTGCCTGAGACCAAAAGTTGGGCATCGTCAGCGTTCTGCACCACGTGCGCCTGCGGTGCACGGAGGGATAGGTCATTGGCGAAAATCTGGAAAAGGAGTGGGCTCAGGGAGGATCCCTGGATGGATTCATGCAACATTCACCACATGCATGTGTGCATGTCGTGAGACATCAGCCTGTGTGCATCAGTGATTTCAATCCCGGGATCGGGATCCCGGGATCCCGGGATTGGATCAATCCCGAATCCCGGGATCGAGTTGGTCGGGATCCCGAAATCCAGATTTACCTAAACACAATTTTGGGGTAAAAAAACTGGCGTCACTATGGTAGCGCGGATGCAGAGACATGCCAATGACTTGTAGAAGTCTCCTAGGCTATTATTTAACCAGCAAGGCGCCGTAGTTGGCGATGAACGAGCGAGCGCGAAGGAAATGTATGGCGAATTTCAACTCCATCGAGCAAGTAGTTTCTGAGATACACAAAGGGTGCGCACGTGCGCAGGTGCAGAGGCACCCCACTCATGACTTGTGGGAAAGTGGCGGCTGAGAGGTCCCTAACCGCACACCAAATTTGAACACAATCGGCTCAGCCGGTCCTGAGATATGTAATAGGGGTGTGCATGTGCGCACGTGCTGCGGCACCCTATCCCTGACTTGTAGGAAGGCGGCGGCTGAGGGGACCCTAACCACACCAAATTATAACACAATCGGCTCAGCCGTTCCTGATATATAGAATAGGGGTGTGCACGTGCGCACGTGCAGAGGCACCCCACCCCTGACTTGTGGAAAGGCGGCGGTTGAGGGGTCCCTAACCACACACCAAATTTAAACACAATCGGCTCAGCCGTTCCTGAGATATAGAATAGGGGTGTGCACGTGCGCACATGCAGAGGCACGCCACCCCTGACTTGTGGGAAAGTGGTGGCTGAGTACACCAAATCTGAACACCCGAACCACACACCAAATCTGAACACAATCGGCTCAGCCGTTGCGGAGTTTTTGCGAGAAAACACTGTTCAACACCCCTCACGCGGCACGCGCCACGCGCAGTGGTAGTCACCCACATGAGTCAGCACCGGTCTCAAACAGGGTAGGCTGAATGGGGCTGCTCAGCAAAGAAGTCCGCTTGCCAATCGAACGTGTGGTTGCAGATATATGAACTTCTCAAAAGCGTCGCCACGGGTCGGGTCGGGTCGGGTCGGGTCGGGTCGGGTCGGGTCGGGTCGGGTCGGGTCGGGTCGGGTCGGGTCGGGTCGGGTCGGGCCGGGCCGGGCCGGGTCGCTCATATTCAGATTTTCCCATATACCATGGAAGGACGAGCGAGCACTTCGCGCTCGCTCGTAATGAGTAAATGATTATCGCATTTGATCGATTACCAGCATGGATTCTTGCAGCAGTGACATTCCATCATTTTCCCCTACTCACTTGGGTACCGAAATAGCCGTCCTGCTCCTCATCAGGTTCAGAATCTCGCCCTGTGGAAGTGTCTAGAGCTGCTGAAGGTCAAGTTAGCTGAATTTGATCTCGACCTCAGCGCGCACGTGGCTTGCGTCACCACCGACGGCGCCTCCGTCATAGTCAAGTTGGGGAAGAGCTTGCCGTGCGAACACCAGCTTTGTCTCGCCCACGGCCTGCATCTTGCAGTGACCGACGTTATATACACACACGTCAACGTGGCACGTCAACACGTCAACGTATACACACGTGAACGTGGCGACATAGATAAGACGACCAGTGACGTCAGCATCGAGTGCTCGACTGACGACGAATCGGATGGAGATGATGACGGTGACGATGATGTCTCTGAAGGTGAACTTTGCGCTCAGCTGCACGGCTTACGAGCTGAAGCCGTTCAAAGTGTTCGAAAAATTGTGCGATGGTTCAGGAAATCACCCGTAAGAAATGAAGTGCTCCAAAATACGTGAGCGAGGAACACGGTAAGGAGATCATTATGATTATTGACTGAAAAACAATATGGAACAATTTGTTTGCTATGCTAGAGCGGCTAATTATGCTTAAAGGTGCAGTGCACAAGGCGATGACTGACATCGGGGATAGGAATGTGGATATGATCAGTGACAGGGAATCCGACGTCCTGCAGGACATTGTCCGCTGTCTCAACATCGTCAACCTGGGAGCTGAGGCACTGTGCCGCAGGGACACTGGGCTCCTGGAAGCGGAAGTTGCTGTGAAATTCATGCCCAGCGCCCTGAAAAAGGAAGGCAGTCAGCTGGCCAAAGCATTCTGCGATGCTTTGACGCTGAGAATGCGGCAGCGTCGGTCGAAGGCGGCTGCAATTCTACAGACGATACACAAGGATGTGTTGACCCAGGACGACGAGTCAGAGTGGGAGCAAACGTTCCCGCAAGCCACCCAGGAGGAGGTACAGGACTATATAACGTCAATGATAGAACGGATGGGTGGGGAGGGACGAGGGTATCCGTCCTGAGACAGCACCGGCTGACACTGTGTCTGAAAGTGGCAGTGACGTCGAGCCGAGGCTGCGCCAGAGCAAACACTGCAGCAGCAGCTGCAACAAGCGCTGGAGACCGCTGCAAGAAGTCGCGTCCCTGACGCGCCAAAATGTCTGGTAAGACATCAGCTGTCAAAGGTGGTGAAGAAAGAACTTGCAAATTTTCCCATTTCAGGTAAATGTCAAATAACCACAATGACCTACACATGGCGCATAGTCGCGACGAGCGTAAAATCAGAACGTGTCTTTTTAACTGTCGGTAACATTGTTACGAAGCTGCACTCCCGCTTGGGTGATGACTCTGTTGACGTCTTGTGTTTCCTGAAATTCCACTATACTCGTAAGTAAAAGCTTGGAAATGTGTTCGAGCTTGGAAAGTGTTCAAGCTTGGAAAGTGTTCGAGCTTGGAAATGTGTTCGAGCTACGAAAGTATTCGATCTTGGAAATGTGTTCGAGCTAGTTTTTGTTGAGCAGTTTAGTAGAGGCCCGATCCTATACCATAGCCGTGTGGGTGTTGTCAACAGCCATTCGATGCTACTCGAGAAATACATCAGATACTAAACCTGTCAGTAAGCGTTTTGTCTAAATAGGCCAGGAAAATTGGCAATGATCTGCACGAATATGGATTCGGCTTTGGTGCGCACGCCCAAACACGAACACGGCGCAGGACGCAAACACTCGATTGAGTATGGGTGTCTCAGTTTAGATATGATTATCTCGATACATACATAAATATTTGCATTTTCGTGAAAATTTTGCCGACACAGGCTCAAGATCTCGGACGTTTATCGATTTTTTCTCTCGAAATTTAGAGCGAAAGGATTCACTACATAGATACAACGGAAAGTTTGAGTTACCCATCTGGACGTTTTACGCATGATTCTGACCAAAATCATCGAGAGGATAAAGGAAAAGGGAAATCCCGGGATCCCGGGATATCCCGGGAAGTTGACATTCACAAAATCCCGAAATCCAATGATCGTCAAACAATCTCGGGATTGAAATCCTTAGTGTGCATGTCGTGAGACACCTGTCTGTGTCTCACAGCCAAAGATCACAGGATTACTTTATTGTACTTATTTATTGACGTCACGCAACCAATCCACGCGAAGCGGGGCTATTCTAGGTCGCAGGTTATAAGACGTACAACAGTGGAATCGGATCAGCAGACATACTAGCGCACGCACACGCACACACATACAGTCACGCACCGAGTAAAACAACTAACAATCACCTACATGTTTAAATCACCCCTGTGTCTGTATTATGTGCTTACGCAGCTCGGTCTTAAAGGAAATAGTTCACCTTCAACATTAGTTTTAAACTGAGATAGCAGTTTTGTAGCCCGTGTAGGGAAACCCCTATCTGCAAGTTTTCTTGACTGAAAAGACTCTCCAGCCGAATATATTTGAGTTTTTGGGAAGGAATGCGGTGCTGGCGAAAGAATGTTGTACTGGTTCTAGCCCGGGCAGAAGCTATACCATCAGCCAATCAGCTTGCAGCTGGTGCTAGCAAGCGAATCGCCGGCCGCCAGTTGGCACATCTCCAATGCGAGTCTATCTGTACGCGACTACTTTCGAATCTGATTGGCTGAACCATTTTTTACATTCGCGTGACGTCAGGACTCTGACTCAGAGAGTATGCATATAGTTTTTATAAACAATAAAAATGTACGGCCTTCTGTCCTGAATCGGCGCGATATAAGGACATTTTTGACAATATAAAAATAAATTGTATTAAAAAATATAATAAAATCGTGTTGGGTAAAAAAATTAAAAGGTGAACTATTTCCTTTAAACTGGGGTGGGCTGAGGTCACGAATAGTAGCGGGCAGGCTGTTGAAAGCCGTCACTATCGAGTAAAAGAAGCGCCGCCTCCCCGCCTCTGTGCGGATCGCTGACGTCTGCAGTTGGTCACACTGCCTGGTTTCGCGGTGGTGGACATCACGTCTGGATAAAACATGACTATGAAGCTACTCGGGCTGAGATGTTACTAAAATGCGTTTCAACAGGGTCAGAGAATGGTAAAGATACATGTTGCCCGCCGTCAGCCACTCGAGTTGTCTTAAAACGTCGCTGATGTGATCAAACTTCCTACGGCCAGAGATCACACGTGCCCCGAAGTTGAGCAGCTTCTGCAGGCGCGCCGTTTGACCGGCGTTACATGTACCGTACACACAAATGCAGTAACGGACTAGCGAGGTGACAAGACCCTGGACTAGTGTGGTGAGGGTTGCCTGAAGCAGACTGTGCCTACAGTGGCTGAGGCAGATCAGCAGGCCGGTACACCGCTTCACAACGTCATCTACATGGGTCGAGAACGTCATGGCCTGGTAGAAAACTACACCCAGGTTCTGGACAGTGGGAGAACCGGCAACCGTGGCACCCATGAATTCGACGCCGATGGGAGGGAGCCGCTGCAGTTTTTGACGTGAGCCGAGAACAATGAGCTGCGTTTTTTAGCGTTAAGTTGCATGCCGTTTTTGTCGAACCAATGAGCCAGAAGGGTGAGGTTGTGTTCCATGAGCCGGGTGAGGGTGCCAAGGTCGCCCACTCGCCAGTCACACCAAAGACCATCACCTGGGTGTCATCGGCATACTGCACTATCTCAGTGCCGTCTGTAAACATCGGTAGGTCGTTGGCATAAATAGAGAATAGCAGAGGGCCTAGCGCTGACCCTTGGTAGGTGCTCATAGGGTTCAGGAGTGAATCAGACGTGGTAATACTGCCGGTGGTGTCTCTGACTAGAACTTTTTGACAGTGGTTCATGAGGTAGCTCTTAAACCACCGAGTGTCAACACCGTCTAGTGCCAGATTACGGATAAGAGAGTCATGAGGGATCACGTCAAAACACTTGGAACAATATAAAAGGCATAACAGAGTGACGTCACTGCAGTCCATGGCCGAAAATACTTGGTCCGTGACAGTTAAAAGCGCGGTGTCGGTGGAGTGGCCAGATCTAAACCCATGTCGATTGGATGAGAAGAGATGATGGGTGATCAGATGAGAGATGATTTCGCCCAAATTTGCACACGATAAACCCAATGGCGTCAGTACACAGCCTATGAAGTTATACGCGAATATATCAACACACACCCTAGAGGGGGGATCCGCCCACCCCTCCGGTTGATCGAGGATAGCGCAAAAAACGGCAGCGCGCAGTGCCGCCATTTTTGCATACCTGTTCCGAAGGTAACTACCCACATTATGTAAAATGCTTGACCTTGGGTCATCTTAGGTCAGGTCACCAGACCAGGTCACGTGATAACCCCACCTCCAAAACGTTTGCGGTAGTACCGCAGTCACAGTTTTAGGCCGATTGGTTTCAAACTTGCCGAATTTCATAAGGTCATAGATACCTACAATTTGTTTATCTCGGATTTCTGATATCAGTGAGTGGTGACCTCAGACCTAAGGTCAGGTCAATTTCGTGACCGCCAACACTGTATTGTCAATAACTATCAACATAATGAAGATAGAGAAGTGAAAATGGTGCCAATGTGTTTGTCTCGTCAAGCGACGTCTCTCAATATGCAACATGCCCTACTTGGGTCACCACTTGACCTTGACCTGAGGTCAAATTTCTCAGTTGACCTAACCTGGTCAACATGAATATGATTCGAAGTCCCTTGACGAGACAAAAATGATGGCGTCACACACATTCTTTATCTTTATTAGGTAAAAGGTTATTTGCGAAAAACAGTTTTTGCCAAAAAATAACCTTTTTGACATTTGATGACCTCTGGAACCTAAACTATTGACCTGAGCTCAAATATGAGGACACCGCATTTTCCCGCTTTCTAAGAACACCAGGGGTGGTAAAGTGTTCTGTCCTTATGGATAAGTTCGGGGACAAAATGCTCCTTCTCATGAAGTACTCGGGGGTCAAAATGCCAGCAAAAAATCATTACTATGTCATTCTGTGAAAATTTGCTAAGCGATCATGTCCTTAGAAATACTTATCATCAAAACCACTTCAGATGTATTATTCACTTAATCATCATGTTCATCACGTCAGTATGTATGTACATTTACTCTGTTTTTATTAGCAGTTGCGTTTCAGCTCTTGATTGCCAATAATAACCAGTAAAACGCCTTTTTGGGCGATGACCGAGCGAGCGCGCTCTGGTAAAGCTAAAACAGGTTTGAAATATGAAACAGTAAGGGAGCACACGTGGTAGTAACACATAGTCATTTTAAAAAGTCCTCCAGAAAAATTACCAGGCCGCAATGCATGCCAACATAAAAATTAAGTTGTATTAAATTGTGCATGATCTCTTTTCCAAATCCGCCAAAAGGGAGTGCGTCCTGAGCGTTGCATGCTTCAGCGCATAAATCAATGCTTAGAATTTATCCATTTGATTGAATTGAATGATTCTTGATAGCCATTTTTTATCAAGAATCATTTTGGCAAGGTTTTTTGTTCATTTCGACGTTCGCGTTTGCCGACTGCCACGCGCTGTGGTACCACCTCTATCAGAACGCATCATACCAAAAACAAAATTTATTTGATGGTCCTATCCAATGGTGAAGACCCAATCTCAATCAGAGCAGTGGTTGCAAAGTTATTAGCTTCCGAAAAGCGTCTGTATGGCCGGGTCGGGCCGGGTCGGGCCGGGTCGGGCCGGGTCGGGGCCGGGTCAAATGTAAATTTGTCTAGTAAGTGGACGAGAAACCTCACGGGCGCTTCGCGCCCGCTCGGTAATAAATTACATTAAAACAAAAATCCGACGGAAAAAAAATTCCGGAGGATAGATTCAACACGTGGGGTCACTGAACCAAAAATACACCTGGGTCTTCAAGAATGGCCTATAATAACATGATCCAGAAGGAATTGGGCTGATATCATACGTATCCTCAGAATAGGAAGCATTTGAATATTTCTCAATTGATTTATAATGGGAGGTCACAAAATTGACCCAACCTTAGGTCACCGATATCAAAAATCCGAGATGAACGAATTGTAGGTACTATTACGCTTATGAAATCCTGTAAGTACCAAATCGATTGGCCATAAACTGTGGCTGCGGTACGACCGCACACTTTTTGGGAGGTGGGGTCACGTGACCTGGCCTGGTGACCTGACCTGAGATGACCCGTGGTCAAGAATTTTACAATATGTGGGCAATTGATGTTTTAACAGCTGTGCCAAAAACGGCGGCGCTGCGCGCAGCCGTTTGTTTGCTATCCTCGAAAAACCTTAGGAGAGCGTCTAAACGCCCCACCCGGCACGGCGCGGGAAATCCGGACAGTCGATTCCCCGGGGGCGGGCCGGGGTGCTAGTGCATTTTCAATGGAGGTCCACTGTCAGGACAGTGGATTTCACTGTCCTGGGACCCCACTCCTTAACTAGAAAACTAAAAGAGCTAGAAAAACGAAGAAAAAAACGTTCAAAAGCTCCCGACAAGCACATTCGAAGGTACTTTAGATGTTGCTTCCTCAAGTAAATATTGAGGTCATCAGATGTCATCAAAGGCCAGATTTTCAAGTTTTAGGGCTTCGCTCCAGAAACCCCCAGATATCACAGGAACTATGACAGCTAGGAACAAACAGAAAAAAGCAATGGAAAGCTTTTGATAAATGCAATCGCCCAAGTGTCCTCGAATTTGAGCTTATGCCAATAGTTTAGGCTCCAGAGCTCATCAAATGTCAAAAAGGCTTTAAAAAAACGTTGATCACTAATAGCTTTTTACCTAATAACGACAGGGCCATAATTTTGACGCCATCGTGCTTGTCTCTTCAAAACGCTTCGCTTCATATTAGTGATAACCAGGTCAGGCCAACTCACAAATGTGACCTCAGGTCAAGGTCAAGTGGTGGTGACTCGGATGTCAAGTGGTGGTGAAGGGGTCAAGTGGTGGTGAAGTAGGTCATGTTGCATATGGGAAGACGTGCCGCAACGAGATAAACATATTGGTGTCGGTTTCACTTCTCTATCGTCATTATGTCGAGAGTTATTGACATAAAACTGTTGGTGACCTCGGATGACCTCGGCTGACTCTGTAGGGGTCACTGAACAAAAATGGTACCTAGGTCATCAATAATTTTATATAATAACATGATCCAGAAGGAATTACACTGCTATCTTGCGTCTTCTTAGAATAGAAAGCATTTGAATATTTCCCCTTGGACTTATAATGGGGAGGTCACGAAATTAAACCGACCTTAGGTCGCTGATATTAAAAATCAAAGATAAACTAATTGTAGATATATGTGACCTTATCAAATCCTGTAAGTGTAAAACCGATCATCCCAAAACTGTGACGGTGGTACGACCACAAGGTTTTTTGGGGAGGTGGGGTCACGTGACCTGGTCTGGTGACCTGACCTAAGATGACCCGATGATTTTTTATACATAATGTGGACAATCGATGCACAAACAGCTGTGCCAAAAATGGCGTTGCTGCGCTTCGCCGTTTTTCCGCTATCCGCGCAAAACCTGAGGGGGTGTCTACCCCTTACCCCCCCCCCCCCCCCCCCGGCACGGCGCGGGTTGAAATATAGGGATGATGTGAGCATGCAGCGAGGTGTTAAGACTATTCATGTGAAGTTAAAAAAATGACCCCAGCTGTGCTGGGGTCATTTTTGTATGTGCTACTTTTGGTCGGGGCCACTCAAATAATGGTGGCTCCCAACATTTATATTTCTAACATATTCTTGGCGAGAATCGCGGACGATCTTAGGAAAATAAGCCACGATGTATGACGGAATAAGTTTTATTACATATAGACATACTGTCATGATCATGTTAGCAAGCCAATTTCGGCACCCAGACAGTTTGAGATATAATATTTTGGCGCCAACTTTATACAGTGAGTTGGCACTTGTTACCACCCCTGCCGTACTCACCATTCAAAAACATTCGTCAAACGTTAAAACTAAAAGACTGCAAGAAGTTTCGAAAACCGAAAATCTGTAAACATTGCGTCACTGTTTCATGTATACTGCGTCACTGCGTCTCTTTCTCTCTCCATCTCTTGCTTTCTCTCTTCCTTTTGTCTTTATCTGTTGTTCCTTTTGTTCTCTCTCCCGTCGGTGTTCCTTATCTCTTTTTCTCATCTTTTTATTCCTTTCCTTACATTTCCGTCTCACACTTCTCACACATTCCTTATCTCCATCTTCTGTCCTGGCTGCACAAATAAACGTTAGACTGTGTCATTTTTGGAACCTTTTCTCGAGAGTAAGGTGCCCATATTATTATATCATGCCCTAGGTATGCGGAAACATTAGCCGTTTTCACGAAGGATTATTGTGCTGAAAAGATTCTGGTAAGTTTTAAAAGTTTTATTATATTATACATTCCAAGAAATAAATCACTGATTTAGATGATATTATCACTATTCAATAGTGATGGCAACATGTATCGAGCTCATAAAAAGTTTATAATACAAAATTGGCCGTTTTTAAAGAACATATGCGTCCAGAGTCCATTCGTTCAGTATAGCATACCGTCATACTAGTTACTAAATCTGGCAGCGTCATGAATCACAGGTCGGTCTGCGCATGCGCAGTGATATGCCAGAATCGATTTGTCGCCGCTTCCGACCCGCGTGCTGCACGCACATGGACAAAGCCAAGCCGCACAGTCCGGCCGCCGGATTGGGCTGCGGGAGGCGAGTCTATTGCGTCCAATAGCGTCACGCCACAACATCCTTCTGAATCACTCTGAAGTTTTGAAAAGTTTTACTCGGTGTAGATCTGGTATCACAACTGACCTATCAATACTTATCTTGATAATTACCACAAAACCGCAATGTTGTCAACCTATTATATTCTTACCAACATATTACAAAATTGTGAGACATTTCTAGCCAAAAATCGCATGTAAAAGTAGTGTAGTTAAGGAATGGTTCGTCAATACTTTTGAAAACATTTCAAAAAGTTTTAAAAAGTTTTGCACAATAATCCTTCGTGAAAACGGCTATTATGTCATCATTCATTTCCTCTAAATTTTAACCCTATCTAGATCCTAGCGAGATACATTTTGCCTATCTGTTGACAAAGGCGACACTAGCGCCAACATCGGGCAGACTTCGAACTAACGATTGTTTATCGCTTGTTCTATCGGTGATGTTTTCTAGCCTCTGAAAACCATGGCTACGATCGGGCCGCTAATATGTCTATTTTACCGCTAGTTGACGAGAATACCTCGCCTCCGCTTGGTAGTAAATAACCAAATAAAATGAAATGAATAATACCATACTATTAACAGGCAAAACGTCTGAACTGCGGCCGATTCTGTTGGAGCGCTCCTGCCTTGCTAGGATAACAGCGACACGTGTATGTGTGAAGCAGGGATATTTCGTACATTGGTGCTTACAAATCCGTTTACAAATCCCTATCCACTTTTAACACGCGCCCTGGAGGGCCTCTGATAATTGCACGCCATGGAAGGGGGGGGGGTGGATTTCACCCCCCCCCCCCCCCCCCTATGATCTCGACAACCACGCAACGCAGCGGCAAGCGGAAAACGACGTTAGATAGCTCGAGAAACAAGCTCTTTCGAAAGTATTTCGTTCATTTTTTTATCATGTCAATATTGAGGTTACCAGAGGTCATCAAGGGTCAGATTTTCAAGTTTTCAAGACTTCGCTTCGAACACTCCCAAATATCTCGGGAACGATGATAGTTGGTAGCAAACGGAAAAAAGCAACCGAAAGCCATTAAAAAATTCAATCGACTTCTTTGTTATCAGATTTGAGCTCAGGTCAATAGGTAAGGCTCCAGAGGTCATCAAATGTAAAAAATGTTTTTTTAAAACTATTTTTAGAAAATAACTTTTTGCCTAACAAAGATAAAGCAATAGTTGTTACGCTATCGTGTTTGTCTCGTCAATGCGCTTCAAATCATATTCATGGTGACCGGGTTAGGTCAATTGAGAAATTTGACCTCAGGTCAAGGTCAAGTGGTGACCCAAGTTGGTCATGTTGCATATTGTCAGACGTGTCCGACGAAGAAAACACATTGATACTATTTTCTCTTATCTATCTCCATTATGTCGATAGGTATTGACAAAACAGTTTTGGCGGTCACGAAATTGACCTGACCTTAGGTCAACGATATTAGAAATCCGAGATATATACAAAATGTTGGTATCTATGAACTTATGAAATCTTGCAAGATTGAAACCGATCGGCCTAAAACTGGCTGTGCTACTACTGCAAACGTTTTGGAGTTGAGGTCATCACGTGACCTGGTTTGGTGACCTGACTTGAGATTACCCGAGGTCAAGAATTTTGCATAATGTGGGAAGCTTATTGCCGAACAGGTGTGAAAAAACGGCGGCGCTGCGCGCCGCCGTTTTTGCGCTATCCACGAAAAACCGGAGGGTGCGGATTTCGCCCCCCCCCCTCCAGGGCGCGTGTTAAAGGGAATGTTTCACCTTTCTGAAAGTTGTCAAATATACGCTGGTTGTAGTCGAAAATATGAAATAAGTGCTGCGGAAAACGATGGTGATTTTTTTTTAATCTCGAAAGGTCACTTAACTTTATACAAATTAAGGTTGTAAATTTGGGATGATGTCATTATTGAGCTAAAGACCGCTGCTGATTGGCTGACAAAGTGGGATTGGCTGACAAAGTCGCTGTCAGCCAATGAGCGGCGGCACTAGCCTAGACCCCATTTTGCAAATGGGAAATTAAATTGCTTAAAAAATGCTAAGTTTTGGAGAAAACAATCTGAATATTTTCGAAATTTCAATAACGGCCAAATATAATGGCTATATCAGTTCAAAACCACTACAAAGGTGAAACATTCCCTGTAACCCGGCATTGACTGGGGTCTCAGCAGAACACCATTGACTGGAGGGGGCGTTAAACGCTCCCCCCCCCCCCCTGGTTATCTTCCGAACCAATAATTGCAGCGAGACGCGCAGGGCAGCAATCGAAAGCTCTCAATGAGACGAATCTAAGGCATGCTCAAAAATGTCAAAGTGAGGTCAAATGTCAGGTCACGGTCAGGTCAAAGGTCAAAATCGGAGTATTTGAGTTTATGGGCCATACTTTCCATCCAAAGCCTTCGATTGCGACCAGTTTCACCCAAAGTGCTGCCAAAGATATGATACATATCCCGCATGAGCTAAAGTGAGATTGTTGGTCAAGGTCAGGACACAAAAGGTCACTATGCTCAAAATATCTACGAGTCATGCAACACATGTTTTATGTGTTATTTTCCACGTATAATTATATAGTAATAGGCATTTTACCACCTGACTTCATTTACGTAAAGTAAATGTCAATTTCAGGTCAGTTCAGGCTACCGAAGGTCAACATTTTAAATTGATAAAACTAAACAAGAAAGGCATGTTGATAGACAAGTTTTGTCTCAGGAATACAGTCGTGGCATTGCTGTCTGTATATAGTCAATAAAAGCAAAAACGCAATTTTTAAATATGACGTCATGAGTTACCCATACTTAAGATGTCATAAGTCTAGTCAAAAATGGAGATATCAGTTTGAAATTTCGTACGGTGGTTGCCTAGGTATGGTTCTCTGACATATAGTCTGTTTTTTTTTAAAATAATATTTTTGAAAATTTTGATTTCGTGATAATTAAAAAAAACGTGTTTTAGGTGATTGGGAGTTAAGAAGTAACATTTTCAAAAATCCGAGATAGCTAGTTGGTCGCCGTTGCAATTTGATATCTTTTGAAGTTTTTGTATTGCATTTTGTTTCAAATGTGGCATTTTTGTACAGCCTGGCAAATTTTAGTTGATTTTGGTGTAGACCTCGTGTGTAGTGACGTCACTAAATTCGCTATAACTAGAGAGAAAAACAAAATCGACGAAAGTTCTTCATTTTTGCACACAAGACGTAACAATGATTTATAAGAAGCTACCCGAAGTTTCACGTTGATAGCGCTATTAGTTTGTCAGCTATTGCGAAAATTAGTCAGGGGGGCGTTAAACGCCCCCCCCCCCCCCCCCCCCCCCCCCAGTCAATGGCGGGCTTGGTGGCACTGCACATATGATAGAATCAGCCTATGTTAGCATGAGAAGGGATTGAATAGCAGTCAATTAAATTGGATACAGCCCGATTAATTCCAGTGCGGACTGCTGTCCTCCCCAGCCATCCCATGTGAACATGTTTCGCTAACGTTCCATTATTTCATCAATGTTTCTGAGCCAGAATCAGAAGAAGCGCGGTCCTGCCAGTATGCAGGCCTTTATCTTGTTCAGCAGCTTCTTGGCCGGTACATCTTCGTTTCCGGACATCATCAAGACGCGCCTGTTGTTTTCGTCTCCGAACAGGTCATGGCCCAGAGGACAGTCCTGCTTTTGACAGAAACCAGTCAGGAAGCGGGCGCACATGTGCAGAGCGTCGCACGGCTGCGCCCAGCAGACGCCTCGCGCGTGGTTGAGGCAGACGGGCGGCAGACGGTCGGCCTCCAGCCGGTCGCAGCCGTCCTGGTAGCTTAGCCAACGGCGCACCTTGTCGTGTTCGTCCTGCCGCCAGCCGCTGTCGTGCAGCACGGTCATGTTGTGTGCCGTTCGCAGCGAGTGCGGCCACGGGCAGCGACGAAACACCGGACACCGCTGCAGCCCCACAAGCCATGCGGCGCACACGTGCAGGTGCGGACACAGCTGCCACTCGCATTCGGACTCGGTGGCGAACTCTGCGCAGATGCTGGGTAGCTGCCGCAGCCCGGCGCCTGAGGAGGTCGGAAAACTCGGGGCGTTCAGAGCACTCGCGTCGTGTGAGGCGCTGACGGCGTTCAGGGTGTCTGAGGAGCTGGAAGTGATCGAAGAGCTCGAAGCGCTCGAGAAGCTTACAGTGGTTGCGGTCTTTCGGCAAGGGGCCAAGCTGGCATAAATGGGCTCTTCGTCCGGCGACTGGGCGTGCTCGGCCGGCGGGGGTTGTTGGGACTCCAAGCGACTTATCCGTGCCGCCATGCGCCTCTGTGTTGTCTTTAGTTCATCGATCATCTGTACCGTGACCATCGGTTCGCTGTCTGAACTCTGCGACAGATGTCGTGTTTTGTTTAGCTCATCTGCGATTTGCGCCGCTGCATCCGGTCCTGGGCCGGAACTCGATGACAGGGGCCGCATCCATCTCTTCTTTGACGCTTTCGCCGTCTTCTGCGAGTCAGGGACGGCATGGCTAAAAACGTCAGGAGGACGTGACGCCATCTCCGTCAGCTTGTTCAGCTTGGCATCAGCACTGCTGATAAATGCTTCAACATCCTGCAGACTCCCGGTACGGGTCTTGGTACCCTGTCCTCCAGGGGGGACCTCGAGATGGCTGGAGCTCTGGCTCTTCACTCGGCTGAACTGCTGAGGTGCTCCAGCCTGCAAGGAATCCAGACTGGCGCTTAGATTGCCCACGGCGTCAGCCTCGCTGTTGCTGTAGACTGGTCCCCTGCCGTCGTAGATTTCGTAATATTGCTCGTCGATGGAGCTCGACGTGCTGCTGTTGGAGTACAACACCGCGGTCCTGCACACGTTGTCGTATGCGTGCTGGTCGTCTTCTGCGGATCTGACGGTGCCGCTGGTGCCG
>JAXIVJ010004513.1:40000-82191 GCA_036785665.1 Chirona hameri
CTGGCGTTGTTGTGTTTGGCTCCGCTGACGGCGTGTGTGGTGTGTGGCTGGCGTTGTTGTGTTTGGCTCCGCTGTCGGCATGTGTGGTGTGTGGCTGGCGTTGTTGTGGTTGGCTCCGCTGACGGCGTGTGTGGTGTGTGGCTGGCGTTGTTGTGTTTGGCTCCGTGTGTGGTGTGTGGCTGGCGTTGTTGTGTTTGGCTCCGCTGACAGCGTGTTTGGTGTGTGGCTGGCGTTGTTGTGTTTGGCTCCGTTGACAGCGTGTGTGGTGTGTGGCTGGCGTTGTTGTGTTTGGCTCCGTGTGTGGTGTGTGGCTGGCGTTGTTGTGTTTGGCTCCGTTGACAGCGTGTGTGGTGTGTGGCTGGCGTTGTTGTGTTTGGCTCCGTTGACAGCGTGTTTGGTGTGTGGCTGGCGTTGTTGTGTTTGGCTCCGTTGACAGCGTGTGTGGTGTGTGGCTGGCGTTGTTGTGTTTGGCTCCGTGTGTGGTGTGTGGCTGGCGTTGTTGTGTTTGGCTCCGTGTGTGGTGTGTGGCTGGCGTTGTTGTGTTTGGCTCCGTTGACAGCGTGTTTGGTGTGTGGCTGGCGTTGTTGTGTTTGGCTCCGCTGGCAGCGTGTTTGGTGTGTGGCTGGCGTTGTTGTGTTTGGCTCCGTGTGTGGTGTGTGGCTGGCGTTGTTGTGTTTGGCTCCGTGCGTGGTGTGTGGCTGGCGTTGTTGTGTTTGGCTCCGTGTGTGGTGTGTGGCTGGCGTTGTTGTGTTTGGCTCCGTTGACGGCGTGTGTGGTGTGTGGCTGGCGTTGTTGTGTTTGGCTCCGCTGTCGGCATGTGTGGTGTGTGGCTGGCGTTGTTGTGTTTGGCTCCGCTGACAGCATGTGTGGTGTGTGGCTGGCGTTGTTGTGTTTGGCTCCGCTGTCGGCATGTGTGGTGTGTGGCTGGCGTTGTTGTGTTTGGCTCCGTGTGTGGTGTGTGGCTGGCGTTGTTGTGTTTGGCTCCGCTGACGGCATGTGTGGTGTGTGGCTGGCGTTGTTGTGTTTGGCTCCGTTGACGGCGTGTGTGGTGTGTGGCTGGCGTTGTTGTGTTTGGCTCCGATGACAGCGTGTGTGGTGTGTGGCTGGCGTTGTTGTGTTTGGTTCCGTGTGTGGTGTGTGGCTGGCGTTGTTGTGTTTGGCTCCGATGACGGCATGTGTGGTGTGTGGCTGGCGTTGTTGTGTTTGGTTCCGTGTGTGGTGTGTGGCTGGCGTTGTTGTGTTTGGCTCCGCTGTCGGCATATGTGGTGTGTGGCTGGCGTTGTTGTGTTTGGCTCCGATGACGGCGTGTGTGGTGTGTGGCTAGCGTTGTTGTGTTTGGCTCCGCTGTCGGCGTGTTTGGTGTGTGGCTGGCGTTGTTGTGTTTGGCTCCGCTGTCGGCATGTGTGGTGTGTGGCTGGCGTTGTTGTGTTTGGCTCCGCTGTCGGCATGTGTGGTGTGTGGCTGGCGTTGTTGTGTTTGGCTCCGTTGACAGCGTGTTTGGTGTGTGGCTGGCGTTGTTGTGTTTGGCTCCGTGTGTGGTGTGTGGCTGGCGTTGTTGTGTTTGGCTCCGCTGACAGCGTGTTTGGTGTGTGGCTGGCGTTGTTGTGTTTGGCTCCGTTGACAGCGTGTGTGGTGTGTGGCTGGCGTTGTTGTGTTTGGCTCCGCTGACGGCGTGTGTGGTGTGTGGCTGGCGTTGTTGTGTTTGGCTCCGATGACAGCGTGTGTGGTGTGTGGCTGGCTTTGTTGTGTTTGGCTCCGCTGTCGGCATGTGTGGTGTGTGGCTGGCGTTGTTGTGTTTGGCTCCGTGTGTGGTGTGTGGCTGGCGTTGTTGTGTTTGGCTCCGCTGTCGGCATATGTGGTGTGTGGCTGGCGTTGTTGTGTTTGGCTCCGTTGACAGCGTGTTTGGTGTGTGGCTGGCGTTGTTGTGTTTGGCTCCGCTGTCGGCATGTGTGGTGTGTGGCTGGCGTTGTTGTGTTTGGCTCCGTGTGTGGTGTGTGGCTGGCGTTGTTGTGTTTGGCTCCGCTGTCGGCATATGTGGTGTGTGGCTGGCGTTGTTGTGTTTGGCTCCGTTGACAGCGTGTTTGGTGTGTGGCTGGCGTTGTTGTGTTTGGCTCCGTGTGTGGTGTGTGGCTGGCGTTGTTGTGTTTGGCTCCGCTGTCGGCATGTGTGGTGTGTGGCTGGCGTTGTTGTGTTTGGCTCCGTGTGTGGTGTGTGGCTGGCGTTGTTGTGTTTGGCTCCGTGTGTGGTGTGTGGCTGGCGTTGTTGTGTTTGGCTCCGTGTGTGGTGTGTGGCTGGCGTTGTTGTGTTTGGCTCCGTTGACGGCGTGTGTGGTGTGTGGCTGGCGTTGTTGTGTTTGGCTCCGCTGTCGGCATGTGCGGTGTGTGGCTGGCGTTGTTGTGTTTGGCTCCGTTGACAGCGTGTGTGGTGTGTGGCTGGCGTTGTTGTGTTTGGCTCCGATGACGGCATGTGTGGTGTGTGGCTGGCGTTGTTGTGTTTGGCTCCGCTGTCGGCATATGTGGTGTGTGGCTGGCGTTGTTGTGTTTGGCTCCGTTGACGGCGTGTGTGGTGTGTGGCTGGCGTTGTTGTGTTTGGCTCCGCTGACAGCGTGTGTGGTGTGTGGCTGGCGTTGTTGTGTTTGGCTCCGCTGACAGCGTGTGTGGTGTGTGGCTGGCGTTGTTGTGTTTGGCTCCGCTGACAGCGTGTGTGGTGTGTGGCTGGCGTTGTTGTGTTTGGCTCCGCTGACGGCGTGTGTGGTGTGTGGCTGGCGTTGTTGTGTTTGGCTCCGCTGACAGCGTGTGTGGTGTGTGGCTGGCGTTGTTGTGTTTGGCTCCGCTGACAGCGTGTGTGGTGTGTGGCTGGCGTTGTTGTGTTTGGCTCCGCTGACGGCGTGTGTGGTGTGTGGCTGGCGTTGTTGGGTTTGGCTCCGCTGACAGCGTGTGTGGCTGGCGTTGTTGTGTTTGGCTCCGCTGACAGCATGTGTGGTGTGTGGCTGGCGTTGTTGTGTTTGGCTCCGCTGACGGCGTGTGTGGTGTGTGGCTGGCGTTGTTGTGTTTGGCTCCGCTGACAGCGCGTGTGGTGTGTGGCTGGCGTTGTTGTGTTTGGCTCCGCTGACAGCGTGTTTGGTGTGTGGCTGGCGTTGTTGTGTTTGGCTCCGCTGACGGCGTGTGTGGTGTGTGGCTGGCGTTGTTGTGTTTGGCTCCGCTGTCGGCGTGTGTGGTGTGTGGCTGGCGTTGTTGTGTTTGGCTCCGCTGTCGGTATGTGTGGTGTGTGGCTGGCGTTGTTGTGTTTGGCTCCGCTGACAGCGTGTGTGGCTGGCGTTGTTGTGTTTGGCTCCGCTGACAGCGTGTTTGGTGTGTGGCTGGTGTTGTTGTGTTTGGCTCCGCTGACAGCGTGTTTGGTGTGTGGCTGGCGTTGTTGTGTTTGGCTCCGTGTTTGGTGTGTGACTGGCGTTGTTGTTTGGCTCCGTTGACAGCGTGTGTGGCTGGCGTTGTTGTGTTTGGCTCCGTTGACAGCGTGTGTGGTGTGTGGCTGGCGTTGTTGTGTTTGGCTCCGCTGTCGGCATGTGTGGTGTGTGGCTGGCGTTGTTGTGTTTGGCTCCGCTGACAGCGTGTTTGGTGTGTGGCTGGCGTTGTTGTGTTTGGCTCCGCTGACAGCGTGTGTGGTATGTGGCTGGCAGCAGTGGCGGATCTACGGTTGGGCAAAATCGGCAATTGCCCCCCTTCCCCAAGCGAAATATCGGTAGGCAAACGTATGTTTTTGCCCCCCCCCCCCCCCTTCCCAAAAAACGATCCGGGGTGTGATTTTTGTCCCGGTAAGTCGTGATTTACGCCCCATCCCCCGCTCAACAGTGGCGCCACCACGGTTTCGGAACTTTTACGCGGACACATCATGTCGTCGAACGCCTGGGGGGGGGGGGGGGGGGGAGGACGTCGTCGATTCCCATCTATGCAATTCTTACGAAGATTCCTAAGGTTTTTTTCCGTACGAATTTCCCCAAATTGGTATTATACCATCTCTCGAGTAAGTGACCGAAATTCTGAAGTTGACTCGCGACCGAAACCTGCTCTTCCCTATAGGATATAGCTTACAGCTATTGGCTTTTAGTCCCCTTATAAATATATGAAAGACATGGGAATTCCAAAATTCGCAACTTGTCGGTAGAGAGTTTAGAATTTTCGTAAGTAGTAAGATGGTAATCCCAAATGAACGACTTACGAAGAAAATCATTCGCAAGTCAGCCAGGATGGGAATCCGGCCCTGGTTACCTGACCTGATAAGATCCGAAAAAAATACACCATGAACGTAATTGACACCCAAACATTTGTGCCAAATACGGCAAGATGTGTGCTACCGTTTTCCCGCTAACTCCGAAAAACCCTTAGGAAAACGCCCCAAACCAGCACGCATCGGGTACTTCAATCATCGTAGGAGTTATGCAGTACCGCTATTTTTGGCTAAACCCGTGTTTTGCATGTATTTTTGTGACCTAGGGTCACACGGGTACCTTGGGTAGCAGAGGTGTCTGATGTGTTGTGCATAAACTATGGTCACTTGCGGGTGGTTCTGTGCTCAATTGCATATATAAGTGCGTGTTCTGAGATTGTATAGGGTACCGCGCAAATAGTTATCACCCATTGAAAAAGATATATATTTTACCTGAGGTCAAACAGTGACCCGAACTGGTGCAATCTTGGTTTGTGCGTGATTCTCACCCTGTTCCGAGTATTTTTGAATAAGGAAATTGTTGTCTAAGTCACTTAGGTGAAAAGTTATGGGGTACCGCGTATTTGACCTGCTTGACCTATTGTGACCTCTGTAGGTCAAACCGTTTAATACATTCGCGTATAACTTCATAGGGTGTGTACTGACGCCATTGGGTTTATCGTGTGCAAATTTGAGCGAAATCGGAGTTACTTGGAATACGTATTTGAATACGAATACGTTACTGTCTTCATGGACGTTGGAATGGAACGGAAGTGGGAAAGAGGATTCACAAATATTAGTCTTAGTGAAAGCAATTGTGTAGGGCGCAAAATTCACTTCAAACCAACTCGTTGAGTCAGCATGAGTATCAAGCAAGATAATAACATTTTAGCATTGTTCTTCAAATAGTTGCACACCGTTGAATTGATCAAAAGGTTTGTATAATGATTATAATTGGCTGTGAACAGGCGACGTCGCTAGCCAAATACTAACCATTTGAATGACTTTTGCGTCAGCTCGCTACCATTTATTTTATATTCAAATTCAATAAAAAGGAGTGCTGGAAAACAATGAAGAAGATAACCCCAAATAAAACTGAAACTCATGAAACGCTGAATACAAATTATCCGTTCATGGCTAAATTCCGAAATCATACAACGTTCCAGGAGAGTTCATGACCAGCGGCGATAAGCGCCAAATTACTACATGGAGTTGGCGCCAAAACATGCCATCTCGCAAACTGCCTACGGGCCGGAAAGTGACTTGCTGACACATTGCTCACCGAGTCCAAAGCAACCTTTTAGTCGTTCTAGATCCACCAGCGATTGTGCGGCGATACTTGTCCCTGGGGGCCGATTTTTCCCATACTGGATTTGTTTGGCGCCACTTCAGACGCTTTTACCACCCGTGGTCATGACCATCAATATCAAGTTCCATTCGGCAGAACCCAGCGCCATCAGTTTTATATTCTCCCCGCACGATATTAGAGAAATTGCCTGCCCGCCGAGTGCCTTCGTCGCGAAACTACGTAGTATAAACGAATTCTTACTAGCATTGTACATACGTATAATAAGTATATTGTCTACGGACACTGTGATTGACTTACTAATCGAAACATCGATTGAAGTTTATAGACGGTAGATTTATAAGAATGCAATGTCTACGAAAGCCTCTGACTTACCGATTCGTCCGAAGCTTGAGCTAATCCTGCGTTTGAGCCGCTGAACCCGGCTCAATTTGCCCTCCGTCTTTTGTCGCAGCACCATTCCTGCAGAAACCCAACAGATTCTGGATCATCTTTACACCCACATACACCGCGAGAATATATTGGCCGTCAAGGAAGCTTAGAAACAAGATTAAGCCTGAGAAAGTCTGCCACCGAATTGACGGCTAGCACAACCTCGTTTCAGGCAGTTACACAATCGTTCCAGCCATCCACGATATAATCCAGCCACGAATACAGCACGAGCTCAACGCAATTTACCACCGTTCAGCCGAAATATGCAAATCGCTAGCCCGGGCCGCCGACCGTTTAGCTATTCGCCGTGGTCGGGGCTGCCATTTCGGATCAGACGGGTGGGTCAGGGGATCTGGAATGAAAACGTGGCTGGGATGATCGAGCAACACAGGCCACTCTGAGAGCTGACGGCCGGCAGCTGAGGCCAGCGCGGCGGCGGCGGCGGCTGCAGGACGGCTGACCTGCAGGCTGGCTGCGGGGTGCGGATCATGCGGGTCTGACCAGGGTCGGACCGCAGTCGGGCAAAGGTCGCTCCAGGGTCGCAGCCCGCACATCCCCTGGAGAAATCTTACGCTGGCTGGCAGATATTGGGCCCGGCAGAGAGCGGGACGCGGGAGAATAGGGAAACGACCGGACGTCGCCGGTGGCACCGAGCGTCCACGTCCGGAAAATTGGCAAACAGATGGAACGCACCGGGAAATGGTGCTGCGATGGAGACAGCTATGGCGGACACTCAATGTATGCGGGTAGCCTTCAGGCAATCGAGCAGCCAAATGAGAAACGATTCGTCTGATGATGGCGCACAATCCACAATTCACATACATCTATCCAAGGTTCCGTTTATACAAGGCTATCCAAGGTTCCGTTTTTAACTGTCACCGCAATATCGCAAAGAGTATCACAAACAATTAATGGTAAATAATGCTGTCAATGGTAAATAATGCTGTTAATGGTAAATAATGCTGTTAATGGTAAATAATGCTGTTAATGGTAAATAATGCTGTTAATGGTAAATAATGATGTTAATGGTAAATAATGCTATTAATGGTAAATAATGCTATTAATGGTAAATAATGTTATTAATGGTAAATAACGTTATTAATGGTAAATAATTATATTAATGGTAAATAATGTTATTAATGGTAAATAATGCTATTAATGGTACATAATGGTATTAATGGTAAATAATGCTATTAATGGTAAATAGTGCTATTAATGGTAATTCGTGCTATTAATGGTAAATAATGTTATTAATGGTAAATTATGCTATTAATGGTAACTAATGCTATCAATGGTAAATAATGCTATGAATGGTAAATAATGTTCAGCCCTGTATTACGGCTTACGTGTTGTTAAACGCTGGGAACCACTGTTTCAGACTAAGAGCGACAAACAGCACACGTCCTTAAAGGGAAATAATAACCTTTTCCACAAAAATGGAGTTATCACTTGAAATCGACAGGCTCAGGGGCGTCGCCGGCGGAAGGGGTGGGGGACGGGGGGACGCGTCCCACCCAGTTAAAAAATCAGGGGGGATGTCCCCCCAAAAAAGCAGACTTGCGTGCATTTTTTTGCTGCCCAAAGGATATGAAACTGAATTTATTCTTAGTTAAAAATACATGTCATTTTTAACCAGGCGCGTCGCCACGAAATTTTAAGTGGGAGAGGGGGCCGGACCCATAAGTCCATATTTTCCAGTCAACAATAAACATTATGGTACGCACCAGCATTTTCAGAAAATTCCTGAAACTTGACCAAAAACTGAAACTTGACCGCGCCCCTTCTATCAGTGACGGCGCCCCTCCGACCATCGACGACGCCCCTCCGATCAGTGACCGCGCCCCTCCGGTGTGATGAGAAAGCAACCCAGGCCATAGGACTAAAAAATTTCGCGCCGCTCCGCGGCGCAATTTGTTTAAGAGTTCCAGGTCTTGAGCTTAAAAAATATTCCAAGTTGGTATAGCTGATTCCAAATTCGTGCCGCTGGTTCAAAAGTTGATGTGGCAGTTTGCTAACTCCAGCTCCTAAACGTTGGTATGGCCCATGGTACCCGCCATACTGTTGGTAAAAACGTTGGTACCTGCCATACTGCATTTTCCAGCCTTGTAACGTGCCTTTTCATGCGTTTGTTTTGTGGGGGGCCTTTCAACGCTCGGGAAGGGGCCCTTTCGAGGCGCCGCCCCTCCCTGGACGAAATCCTGGCTACGTGCCTGCTGAGGGTCACCGGTCTTGGGTATGGGCACGACACATGCGGTTTTCCACTGCCTCGGGAACACCTTCATCAACAGCGACAGGTTAACCAGGCGCAGCAGATGCGGACCCACAACTGCGAAGCACTCGCGGACCGCAAATAGCGGCACCTCGTCCAGCCCAACCGCGCGCGACGCACTCATCCGCTGGATGCAGCGGGATAGTTCAGGCAGAGTGGCCGGCCTGAGCTCGAAGCCAGCGGCGCACACGGTCGGCGGCCTGGGGTTCTCACGGCCAGCGGCGACAGCGTCCCTGAGGTCGGCCGCGATGCGAGGCCCTACATCGGCAAAGTGCCGGTTTAACTTGACAGCTGCCGCCACTGTCTCCTCCGGACTTCCCGCGGGAACGCCGGCCGACGTCGCGGTCGCCGTAGCGAATCTCTTGAAGGTCGGCCAGAACCCGCGGCGGTCTCCCGAGGTCATCTCGCCACAGAGGAATTGGCGCCGGGCGGCGATGAGGCGACTCTTCACCTGGTTGCGAAGACGCACGAAGTCCACTCTCGCCTCCGGGGTGCGCAAGAAGAGCCAGGTGTCTCGCGCGTTGTCCCGCTCGGACAGGAGAGCTTGCAGAGCTGGATCGTCGGCGATCCAGGGGCAGTGCGGTCTGGCAATGCGTACACGCTTGGGCGGGCAGTGGCGGTCCATGACAGTGTTTCACACGCTCATGAAGTGGTTGACGCATTGGTCAACGTCCGTTGCGCCATCTATGCCGTCCCAGTCCGACTGCAGCAGATAAAGACAGATGGCGTTCCAGTCTGCTCGCCTCCAGCTGCGGATGCAAGTTTCGTAGCTCTAAATTGATATCTTCGTCGAAAAATGGCCATCGGCCATCATCGAAACGGCCATCATCGAAAACCATGATGGCCGTCCATGTTCTGTTCGGCTGCTGCTATCAGTGCGCACGAGCTGTTTTGTCGAATTGCTATTGGCCGGCGCTAACAATATGCTAGAAGTTTAATCGATAATTGCAGTGGTTCTAGTAGCGGAAGCCCTCTGGAATCTACCCGATAACTTTTTGCTCCCAGCAAGTTCCTGGAGTCTTTGGAATATCTCAGCAACTAGGGTGAATCTGGAGAAATGAAGTCATGGGTCAATTCAGAAAATTATGTTCTATAGACCAGTGTCAATAACCCCAAATAAGCGCGATGTGAGTAGGCACACTCCTTACTTATAAATTATCCCTCGCCCTAGTGGGGGTTATTTGTCATTTTGCCCCCCCCCCGATGTTTTTCGAGAATAGCGGAAAAAGAGCGGCAAATTTGGGAACAAAAATCAAAATTTTGCCAAATTTGCCCAGCACCGTTCTAAAAACGCAAATATAGCATGTATTAGATTTCACGTCGGGGGGGGGGGGGGCAAAACATAGCCCCCCCCCCCCCCCTGAACGGTCGGGGGGGGGGCGTGGCCGTTGCCCCCCCCCTCCCTGGATCCGCCCCTACGGCGAATATAGACGTGGAGTGAAAATTATTTGTATTAAAGGAAATAGTTCACCATCGGAAAATTTATCAGAACAGGATTTTATTATATTTTTTAATACAGTTTCTTTTTTTCTTTTCAAAAATGGTCCTACATCGCGCCAATTCAGGACAGAAGGTCGTAAATTATTAAGTTTATGGTGGGCGTTATTGGTCTGCGCATGCTCCATGCAGTGCTGGCACTTTCAGACGGTACGGTATATCATATATGCGCCGCATTTCTTCGCCAAAAAGTCTCGGCTGGAGTCTTTTCAGACAAGAACAGTTGCAGATAGGGAGTTCTCAACACGGGCTACAAAACTGCTATTTCAGTTAAAAAACCCATGTTGAAGGTGAACTATTTCCTTTAATTAGCTTCAGCTGTAAAGATTGAATCATATTTCTGACACTGTTCCAGCATATAATAATTGCATAACATGCTATATTAGTTATTACTATATACTATATTACTAATATTGTTTGGTTTGTGGACCAAGCACCGTATCCTCTTCACTCTTGGGACCAAGGTGCTAATTGGAACTCTCACCCTGTTCCGAGGGGTATGCACGGTAGATAAAGGGTATGGGGAGCCGGGCAGACTTTTTCAGAGGCCCGCCGATTCTAATATTGTTTCAACTTGCGTTGCGTCACTTTTGCCTCAAGGACAAGCTACCATATTTTACTGCCATATGAAGTATATTTATTTTGTATTCTTTAACTTTTGCAATGCTCATCATTTGTACCATATATGGTAAAGGATATGTAATTTTCGACTACGGAAGATGAGTGGGCAAAAAGATAGGTTTGCCCCGCTTGATTTTGCCAGCGTGGGCGGGGACCAGCGGGGACACATCATTCTGCCTTCATGTCGTAGGCAGAATACTGGGTCGTGATTGGTAGACAGGCAAAATACTGGGCCGTGATTGGTGCTCACAAACGTGCTGCCAATCATGCTGACGCACATCGATCGGGCCATCTCCATTCTGGCATCTGGTGATAAATGGCGAAATATTTTAGGGAATATTTGAAAAGTCGCCAGCTTGGATTTTATCTTTGTTTTTGGTTGAAAATTCCTGCGCCGACGCCATCTACAGTTAAAATCGACGCCATCTGAGTTAAAACGCGCGTTACATCCATGCGTTACACACGGTAGATAAAATGCGCTACATCCCAGCATCCGGCCTGTTCAGTGTCATGGCGCTGCGGCCGCCGCGGCTTATCTGCACTATTGTATTACACATGTATGGTATCGAATTGATCGCATCTCAATTTAAAAGTGAAGTAACAACTTTTTATATTTCGAAAATTACATTTTGGCAAATTAACTATATACTTATATCGTGACGAACAGTATGATCCATCACTATTTATGTTGATTTGTAAACAAGTCATTGGGCCAGAATATACATATTAGTAAAGTAACCTTGCAATATATATAGTAGGCATGGTCGTCAGAATTGATTTCCGATTTGGAAAATTGTGAGAATGGATTGGTATGTAGTAAACAATTCTAAACAACATTTTCATTTTCGTTTTTTTTTTATAAAAGGAATTCCTGACTACCTTAATCCACTTTCTGAAAACATGTTTGGTCCTGCTCAGGACACTTGGCTGCCGTTTAACTGACCAGCAAGTGCTGATAATGGGTAAATCGCTGTAACAACCAATTGGCTGAATTTGTGTGCTCATGCGCACTGAATATGCAGATGCACACTTGGCCCCTCAAGTCTACCTAGAGCCCCTCAAGCTCACTGAAGGCCCCCCACAGGCCAACAAAGGGCCCTCAGGCCATAAATGACTCCCAAAGCTGACTGAGGTCCTTCAAGCTGACCAAAACCCCTCAAGATGACTGAGAGCCCTCACAGGCTGACAGAGGGCCCCACAGGCCAACAGAGGGTCCCCTCATGCTGACAGGGCCCCTCAGGCAGTCAGAGGGTCTTCTCAGGCTGACGGTGGGTTCTCTCAGGCCGACAGAGGACCCCTCAGGCTGACAGAGGGCCCCTTAGGCCAGCCAAGGGCCCCTCAAGCTGGCCAAGGGCCACATCAGGCAGCCAGAGGACCTCTCAGGCTAATAGAGGATCCCTCAGGCTAATGGAGGATCCCTCAGGCTAATAGAGGATCCCTCAGGCCACCAGAGGGCCCTCAGGCCAACCAAGGGCCCCCTGAGACTGACAGAGGGCTCCTGAGACCAGTGGCGTTGCAAGGGGGGGGTGTATGCGGGCCATGCCCCCTCCCCAAAAGGCCCATGAGAGGGCCAACATATCTTTTGCCCCCCCCCCCCCCAGTCACTTGGAGCCCAGGTCAGAGCGGGCCCTCTGGAGGTCAAAGAGGGCCCTCTGGAGGTCAAAGAGGGCCCTCTGGAGGTCAAAGAGGGCCCTCTGGAGGTCAAAGAGGGCCCTCTGGAAGCCAAAGGAGGCCCACTGGGAGCCAGCATGGACCATGGGAGGACAAAGTGAGCCCTCTGAAAGCGAGAGTGGCCATCATGAAGCCAGAGGAACCCTCTGAATGCCAGAGTGGGCCCCCTGGAGACCGGAGTGGGCGCTCTAGAGGTCGAAGTGGCGGCCCTGGGTTGGAGGACAGGGTTCCCTCTGGAGCAGGGGTGTAGCTTCTCTTAGCAAGTTGGGAGTGGTGGTGGGGAGGGGGGCTGAGCTGGAAAAAAATCGCTTAAAGTACCATCAAAATCCACAAAATGCAGATTTCTCCCCGGATTTGACCCACTTCTTCATCAAAGTTGGGGGGCTGAAGCCCCAGTTGGGGGGGGGGGGCGGGGCTGAAGCCCCCAACTGAATAGGAACTTACACCCCTGCTCTGGAGGCCACAGTGGATCCTGTGAAGGTCAGAGTGGGCCCCTGGAAACCAGATAGGATCCTCTGGAATCCAGAGGGGCCCTATGGTGGTGAGTGTGATCCCTCTGGAGGTCAGAGTGGTGGTCCTCCTGTATGTCAGAGTGGGCCCTCAGGACGCCAGAGGGGCCCTATGTTGGCTGAAGAGGGTCATATGGAGGCTGAAGAGGGCCATATGAAGGCCAGAGTGGCACTATGGAAGCCAGAGTGGCACTATGGAAGCCAGAGTGGCACTATGGAAGCCAGAGTGGCACTATGGAAGCCAGAGTGGCACTATGGAGGCCAGAGTGGCGCTATGGAGGCCAGAGTGGCACTATGGAGGCCAGAGTGGCACTATGGAGGCCAGAGTGGCACTATGGAGGCCAGAGAGGAGCCTGGAGGTCAGAGTTGGCCCTCTGGAGGCTGAAGTGGGCTCTCTGGAGGTGGCCGCCGGAGTGGGCCCTCTGGAGGTCAGATATGCCCTCTGGAAGCTGGAGGCGGCCCTCTGGAGGTCAGAATGAGCCCTCTGAAAGCGAGAGTGGCAGTCGTGAAGCCAGAGTGGTCGTCGTGAAGCCAGGGGGACTCGCTGAAGGCCAGAGTGGGTCCCCTGGAGGCCAGCGTGGGCCATTTGAAGGTCAGAATAGGCCCACTGGAAGCCAAGGGGGTCAATTACTATCCAGAGGGGCCCTCTGGAAGCCAGCGGAGTCCAATGGTATCCAGGGGGGGGGCCTTCTGGAGGTCAAAGTGGCCCATATGGATGTCAGATTGGGCCCTTTGGAGGTCTGAGTGGGCCCTCTGGACTCGAGTCTGGAGGAAGGAGAGGGACCTCTGAAGGTGGAGGCCGGATTGGGTCCTGATATCTCTAAATTTCAGTTGTCCGTCCCGCTAGTTGAACCGGGGTGTGCACGTGCCGTATTGCAGCCTGTTGGTTTTCGTTTATGCATCATAATTCGAGTTCAGAAGAAACCGAAATGTCTTTGGGAATGACTGTCGGTCGTGCATGGGAGGATTCAGCTTGACATCACCAGTAGTGTACGTGCAATAGTACATGGTTGCCGTTTCCATTGTCCGTGTTGCCCACTTTGGCGCTGTCGGTCATGGCCGCTCGAACATGTTGCCAAAAAATGGATTTATGGTAGTCAGGATCCAAAAACCGAAGATAGAAAAGTGGTTCAGAATTGCTTACTACATACTAATCCACCCTAGCAATTGTCCAAATCCGGAATTGTTCATTTCCACCCTGCTGACGACTGACGACCATGTCCATATATAGTCATAAATATAGTCATATATAGTCATAAATAGTCATAGGGCCAGAAATGAAGTAAGTGCGCCAAGAAAGCGTGATAACGTCCCTGATTAGTCAATGAAACAAATCGCCGACACTAAATAGGCCGCCGTTGGGTGCAGGGGCGGCGCCACCGGGGGGGAGGGGGGGGGGGGGGGCGCGCGTCCCCCCTATCTTCAGATAGTGGGGTACAGTACCCCCCTATCCCAGCAACCTTTCGCTGGAAAAAAATATACTCCGTGTATATAATTTCCTTCATGTATCGCCAATGTTTTCTATGTTGAAGCTCAATCAAATTTGGTGACATTGCATACCTACACATATGACGATCCTGAGACCATGGACTACTAGGGCGGGCCGTACCAGGGTAATAGAACAACGGCCGTACACCTGTGCCATGAAGCAAAATATCGAAATAACACAAATGGCATAGTGCGAAAATGTGTTATTTGCCATGCTGAATCCGAATCTGGCATTTATTTCGACATCAGAGCACGTTTTGCTCGCGGGGTTTGCATTTGAGGTTGACTCGGCCATCCCGTCATACGCCCTATGCAGTTTCTAGAAGATCAACAGTAAAACACTCGTAATTGCATTTCCAGTAGAGCGAGAGGAGACAAATAAGCACCAGCGTGTTGTTCGTGATGCAATGAAGCCATTCGTGTCGAATTTCAACTTCAAGGGTCATTGAATGACCTGCCAGGTCAGGTCAATAGCTTGAAAGCATTGCAAAGGCAAAGTTTTAGTGAAGAAAAATAAGCGCATGGAAACGAGCACATCATGTTTGATTAAATCCGAATATGTCACAATGTTACAGACTGCTATCACATCACAACTATATCACATAATAGTATCACATTGCACAACAAGTTGCTCACCCATCAAGGCACTCATGCAGTTCTGCGCCGTTATCCCTGTCCCGCGGCCAAAATAACTATGTTTTCCGCCTTGCGCCGCCAGACTGGGGACTGGAGGTTCCATATCGATCAGGCGACGCTCAGTGACGGCGGAAGGTATTTCCGGATGGGGGTCAAATAAACCCAGGGAGCCCCCTCAGCCAAAAAGCTCCCCCCCAAAAAGGAGCGAGATGGTATTTCCTCGGATTTAGGCCACTATATTTTGCAGGGCCCTCTAAATGGTCGCAAAAAACGTCGGACAGGCCCATGTTGACGTCTCAGGCCTTCCGAGGGCCCCCTCAGGCCTATCGAGGGCCCCCTCAGGCTGACTGAGGCCCTTCTGTCGGCCTTAGAGGGCCCATCAGGCTGGCTGGGGGCACCTCGGAGTCCTCGGGTCATTTTGTCGGTCACAAATAAAAAGTCGAACTAACTTCTTGGAGGGCAAAAACATATGTTTTGTAATTAAGAATAAGCTGTATGGGGGAATCATGTGTTTGCCCCCACCCCCAACTTCTTGAGTGGGGGCAGCTGCCCCCTCTTCCGCCGCCCCTGGCGAAGCTTTACTACTCAACGCACTTGAAGTTCACCATGCTAGCCAGGATCCTACTTAGATTCTACTCCATAGGCACGTCGGCTTGTTTGCTGCAGGCGAATTGCACCATCTCTCTTCCCTTGAGTGCAGTATTTGAACGACACTTCTATCACTATCTTGATTATCCTCTCTATGCCATGGGTGTGGCTGGGCCACTTCGGCACCTCCATTGACTTGTCGGCGAACTCCTCCAATCGCTGACTGGTGAGTGAGCAGGTGAGTGGGTGTCCGTGAACCTACTCATTCCGGTAGATGAGCTCGTTCAGTGCGCTGGCCTCCGGGTTCAGCAGCTCACCTGACGACTGAGGAGTCCTTCTTGATCTTGGGGAGTCATCGCCCACCTGGTTCTTCGGGTCCCCCTCCTCGGATCTCCAGGATCCGCACCACCGCCTCGCCCCGCTCACCCTAATCATCCGAGCTCAGCATTGTCTGTAAGATTGCCTCGCTATGCCCACACCAGGCAGAACGCTGCACAGTCGGCATCACCAGGGTCAGCACCTCCTTCCTTCCTTTGAGACCCAGGCACTTCAGCTGGCGGAGTAGGTGCCGCGGTCCTCAGTCCAGGATGGGTGCGCCTTGATCATAAAACAGCAAGGGTAGTACACACCCACGATGGACTCTACGATCCAGGTCAGGTGGGTGATTGGGTCACAGTGTTTCGACACCCAGAGGCGGAGGAAGCGGTTGGCAGTACAGTTAACCAGCAGCTGTGGCACAGACGTCCGATCTCCTAGTTCGCCAGCCTGACTGGCACCACGCCGGACCGGACTGCACACACCATCCGGTAGCCATAGTGTTGATCGGTTGACAGGTCCTGCACCACATTGGCGGCATGTCCACCAGTGGAGGACCGACTACCACCGGCCTGAAGTTGTGGTCGATCTCCAGCTCTGTCACTGACGGCAGCAGCTTGCCGAGGTCTCCGCTCCAGGTGGTGTCCGATTGGGTCTTCCCGTCCAGGCCTGTCCTGTCACAGCGGTAGCTCATTCGTGTGGAGGTCGTAGACCAACCACACCAGCTATCTGCCCAGCATCATCTCCAACCTCGTCATCACCCGCCGCTGACACCGGTGTTCACATTTGTTGAATCGCCAGCTATCGCCACAACATTCCCTTCCCGAGCCTCTTTCTTTAAAGGAAATAGTTCACCTTCAACATTAGTTTTAAACTGAGATAGCAGTTTTGTAGCCCGTGTTGGGAAACCCCTATCTGCAAGTTCTCTTGACTGAAAAGACTCCAGCCGAATATATTTGAGTTTTTGGCGAAGGAATGCGGTGCTGGCGAAAGAATGTTGTACTGGTTCTAGGCCCGGGCAGAGGCTATACCATCAGCCAATCAGCTTGCAGCTGGTGCTAGCAAGCGAACGCCGGCCGCCAGTTGGCACATCTCCAATGCGAGTCTATCTTTACGCGACTACTTTCGAATCTGATTGGCTGAACCATTTTTTACATTCGCGTGACGTCAGGACTCTGACTCAGAGAGTATCCATATAGTTTTGATAAACAATAAAAGTGTACGGCCTTCTGTCCTGAATCGGCGCGATATAAGGCCATTTTTGACAATATAAAAAGAAATTGTATTAAAAAATATAATAAAATCGTGTTGGGTAAATTTTTTCGAAGGTGAACTGAACTATATGTGGATGGCGTGTCAGGGGCGAATCCATGATTTTCTAAGGCAGGGGGCTTCAGGCCTGAGGGCGGCATATTTCCTTGGTGACTGGGGCGGCATGGTGCCTTCCGAGGGCGGCATAATGCCTTCCGAGGGCGGCGATGTACCGAGGGCGGCATAATGCGTTGTGAGGGCGGCAAGATGTCTTCTTGAGGGTGCCAGGGTGCCTTCCAAGAGTGCTACGATGCTGTTGGTAGACGCAAGGGCCCCCTGGCGGCCTCCCGAAAACGCCTGGCCAGTCACAGCTTCAGTCACGACCGTGACCAGTTCCGGCCCCAGCGCTGGGACGCTGGGACCAGAATCTTGCATCTCTAGTGTGTACAGTGTGTTTGACCGATAATAGTCACAATCTAAGGCTTTGGATGGCAAGTATGGCCTAAAAACTCAACACCTTAATTTTAACCTTTGACCTGACTGTGACCTTATTTTAACAATTTCGCGTATGCTTTAGATGCGTCTTCGATCGCCTCCTTGCGCGTCTCGCTGCGGTTATTGGTTCGGAAGATAACGAGGGCGGCAGAATCTGCCCTCCCCAGCTATGCCAGCTGCTGGTGCTGCTGGTGTTCCGCTGGAGACCCAGCGGAGCGCGGGTTAATTGACATCTGGCCAGACCAAACCTCGCATCAAAACTCGAATTTCTACGATTAAAAAAAAATGGACCCGCCCCCCCCCCCCCCCTCCTATCAAAAATTGGTGGCGCCGTTGGGTGCATAAGTGAACTTCTGATTCCATTGCCATTTTGTCATTGTTTCATGACTTTTTTATATTTTGTAATGATAAGCTTAAGCCTAGTGTTATATACAGACAGACAAAACAAAACTAATGTTGAAAATACATGAACCAATTTTCCAAATTGGGGGTCGTAACCACTAACTAGGCCGTCGTTGGGTACATGAGTTAACTGCTAATTTGGTTGCCTTTTTATTCAATGTTTGTTGATTTTTAAGGGCACTAGGGCGCAATCATGATACACAGTGGAATGCATATTTTCCATACCATTTCGCCAAAAAAAAAAAATACCGGATTTAGGTGGACATCGAAATTCGTTACCAAGTACTTGAGAGCAATGGCGTACCCTGGATTTACTCCAGGAGGGGGCAATTTTTGCTCAGGAGGGCATAAAGTATCCCCATAAAAAACTCACCGGATTTGGCCCACTATATTTTTAAAAGGGCATATTTTCACATTTTTCTCTAAAAAAAATCAAAAAATAATTCATTTTTTCGACCAAAAGGGGCACGTACTTCAGTGGGGCAATTGCCCAGTTTGCCCCCCCCCCCCCCTTGTGTACGCTTATGCTTGAGAGTACCGGCCGTTGTGTGGAACGCTGATCAACTTTAACTTGAAATATCTTTTGGTAGGAATGTTTATATGCAAAATTTAATAATGTACAATATATTTTGGTCTCTTCTGTCGATTTCAAGTGATAACTCCATTTTTGTAGGAAAATGTAATTATTTTCCTTTAAGCTCCGCCTTTTTGGCCGCAGACCCCTTGAACAGGCCTAACCAGCCATTCAGTACCAATATTTCCTTGACTTTTCATCCTTCACCCGCCCTGGCAACCCAGACAGACACCGGGTATGTTCTGCGTGGGAGATGTATTGGATCCTTTTTATAAACGTTCTGACAGCAACTTAGTGCCCGCTTCCCGGACATTGGGCCAAGCCCAAACGTTCAACAGATTAGCGCCACGTTTTCGATCATCACACTGTCCTTTCGTTGCCGGGTCGCAGCCTGGCACTCCGCTTTCCCTTCTATCGGACGCACGCGCACCACGCTCACCATGCCCAATTTTCTCGCTTTGTACTTGTTCCGAACATGTAAATTCCGATGGCTGATGAGCCGTCGGTCTGCCACCGCGCGCCGCCGATGCCACCCACAGACATTCTCCCATTCAGGTATTCCGCGTCTCAAATTCCATGCGGCAGACGCCGCAGCATCCCAGAGAGGGTTTATACATTCAGCAGTTCGCGCTCCGCCTAGCAAAATCGACTCCAGAACAATCGCCACACAGACCATATTTACTCAAGAAAGGCATGGCGGCGCCCGACCGCCGCCGCCTCCAGCGCCCCAAGCAGATCAGCTTAACTATGTATCCCGGACCCCTGTCCCGGAGATAGCCGAGTTCTCCCTACTCGCACGGCAGCCGCGGCCGGTCGGGTGCCGCCGCCGCCACTATTCTAGCTAGGCACACGCACACAGGCACACGCGCACACACGACTACACACGCAGACAGGGGAAAGGGCGGCCGGTCGGAGGCCGGCGCGAGGGCAAGGGGTTTCACCGGCCGCAGACTCGCCACGAAACACACAAGCGCATAGAAGAAACGCCGCAGTCGTAGACAGCGGAGAGATATAGAAAGGGAGAGTTACGACCGCTCACGGCGGCGTCGCTTACCTAGAACACCGACGACAGTCACGACTACCGGAGACACCGTCCGCGCGTCAGCGGCCGCGCCCGTCAAACGCCGCGCTCCAGAGGCCTACAACCGGGTTATATACGCCACCGCATACAAAAAATAAGAGACGGAGTCACCGCTACCGCCCTGAGGCGCTACCCGATCCGCGGCGACCGGCCGCGGACGGACGCTCCCAGCGGAGGGCCGCGCGCGCCGTTCCGTGCGTCGAACACAACATGAATAACTATAAAAGCGACAACGGAAACGGAGCCGCGAGCCGGTGAGCGCAGAAGGCGGACCAGAGCGCAGAAGGCGGACCAGAGCGCGCACGACGCCCCGCGAGCGGAGCGCCGCCACGCACCCACACCATCCAGCACACCAGTAACAATAACAAAAGCCGACAGTTACAACACCCAGGTTGCGCCCAAATGGAGTTAGTGCGCGCGCGCGCGCGCGCGCGGCCGCCGCGGCCGCCGCCGGTATGTACAGAGCCGGCCGGCGAGCGGCGCGCTCAGACGTAGTCGGGGTTGCGGCCGTAGCCGGGCCCGGCGCCGGTCGACTGCTTCTGGTCGGAGCGCTGCGGCCATCCGGCGGCGGCGCCCGCCGGCGGCTGACTGCCGGGCGGCTGCGGCATCGCGCTGCCGCCGCCACCCCCGCCGCCGCCACCGTCACCGCCGCCCTGGTTCATCCAGTTGAGGAAGCTGCCGCCGGCCGGACCGCCGCCCGGCTGTCCGCTGGCCGCCATCGAGGGCGGGCCCTGCGCTTGGCTGGCCGGCGCCGGCCCCGCCTGGCTGTATGCCATCGGAGTGTCGGGCGACTGACCCGGCAGGTTGCTCAGCAGCCCCCAGCCGGCCTGGTTCAGCGCCGCCGCCACCGCCAGCGGGTTCAGGCCCAGGTTCATCGGGCCGACGCTCATCTGGGCCGGGTTCGGGCCCTGGCTGTTGTGGTGCTGGTGGCCGCCCTGGCCGCCGATGCCGAGCGAAGTGCCGAGCGCGGCGAGGTTTGGCATTTCAGTGCCGCGGCCGCTCTGGTGCTGTCCGCCCCAGCCGCCGTTCATGCCCTGTCCGCTGTAGCCGTGCTGCGCTGGCCCGTAGCTGCCCATGCCCGGCCGGCTGGCGTCGCGCAGGTGGCCGCGACCGAAGCCGTGCCGGTTGGCGTTGTCCGTCTTGGGCGCCGCGTTGCTGACGTGCACGGACGTGTTCTTGATGATGTGGTCCTCGCCGCACAGACCCTGCGCGATGTCCGGGTCCAGGAACGTGACGAACGAGAAGGCGCGGAACGGCTTCGGGATGAAGACGTCGGTGACTTCTCCGAACTTCGAGAAGTAGTCTCGCAGGTCCTCCGGCGTGATGTCGTCCGAGCAACGACCGACGAACACCTTGCAGGGCACCTGGTGCTGTCCCTCCTGTCGGAAAGTACGCGTCAGACGGGACAGGATGGAGGGAACAGGAGGCCGACGCCCAACAAGGCACCTGGGTTTGTTACCCCTCCTGTTGGGAGATGTGTTAGACGTGGTCAGGCGGAGATAACAGCTTGCGGCGTGGTCCCATCCCACGCACAAATCACAAATGCACAGGTGCGCCCTACGTTGTACACACAGTTGGGCACCCAGTGAGAACTCAAGATCATTGAAGTCAGCTGCCTGAATTGCAGCCAATGGGTGACAGTGATGCAGCTTCACCACATTGGTTTCGACTATCGGCCGCAGAGCCATATCAAGGTATGCTAGAAATTAGAATACCTGTTATACGTGGCAAAGACGAAAACACGATGGGACAGCACGATGGGACAGCACGATGGGACAGCACGATGGGACAACACGATGGGACAGCACGATGGGACAGCACGATGGGACAGCACGATGGGACAACACGATGGGACAGCACGATGGGACAACACGATGGGACAGCACGATGGGACAGCACGATGGGACAGCACGATGGGACAGCACGATGGGACAGCACGATGGGACAACACGATGGGACAGCACGATGGGACAGCACGATGGGACAGCACGATGGGACAACACGATGGGACAACACGATGGGACAGCACGATGGGACAGCACGATGGGACAGCACGATGGGACAGCACGATGGGACAGCACGATGGGACAACACGATGGGACAGCACGATGGGACAACACGATGGGACAACACGATGGGACAACACGATGGGACAACACGATGGGACAACACGATGGGACAGCACGATGGGACAACACGTTGGGACAGCACGATGGGACAGCACGATGGGACAGCACGATGGGACAGCACGATGGGACAGCACGATGGGACAGCACGATGGGACAGCACGATAAATGCAATAAATTGTCTGAAACACCAACTGTACTGGAATAATGCTACATTAAATTATTTCGAACACATGATGTATGTTTGCACACAAGCCATACCATGTCGGAGGTTAGGTAAAGGTTCCGGAAAAGGATAGGTATTGCCAACGAAACCATGCAGCGACTCAGTGTCCTGAATTTCACCAAATATGAGTGGAAAGCCACACTCAAGTGAACTTTTTTTTTGTCACATCACTTGCCATCGAAACGACGTCACTAACGATCGAGCTAAATAGTATTAAAATCAAAACTCGATAAAAAACCATGATATTCCTACCGACCTAGGTCCCTACGGTAGGGGCAGGCTGAAAATTAGGGGAGGCCATGCATATGAGAGTAACAGAACTTCTAGTACCGGTACGTATATTTGACGTCTGTCCCTGGCAAGCGTGATTCGTGATCTCCCTCTGAATGACTGCCCGAAGCAACGATTGTTGAGTTATTATCATAAATAACCTCAATATCCACCTCCTTCTGGAATAGTAACGTCCTCTCAGCATTCATCACATTCTTGCAAAAACCAATTTCAGGACACTACAACGTAAGCCTGTATTTCCTCACAATTGTATTCTGCAAGATCCAAGGAAACATTCACTTCACGTAAGACATTTGCGCCACTTTCCTTCCAGGGTGTATATTTATTTTATATCTATCAGCAGAGGATAAAAATCGCCAAAAATATAATTCAGAGCAATAACACTTGAACTGATGCCATGAACAGAATAGTTGAAACAGAATAGTTAAATAAATTGAATTAATTCCTTTTGACCTCCTTGATATCAATACAAACCATGCCGAAACTTATACAGATATATTGAGGAAACCAAATTCGGTCACGAATCGTTATCAAATCAAACAAAAGCCAATGAATAATTGTAAACTATTTCACCGAAATCACTGGTCCGAATTTTGACAACAAAAACCTATTAATTTACTTAACCCTCGTCCCACGGGGGGGGGGGGGGCTGACAGCAGCCCCCCCCCCGAAGTTTTTCTTGAATAACTTTTTACACATGCGGCGCATCTTGCTGAAATTTTCAGTAGTTGAATTTACAACAATTATACGTATCCTATCAAAGTGTATACGACTATTAGATCGTGACCTATGACCTTTTCGTCAAGGTCATGTCAGACCCCAAAAGATCATTGACTGTCAGACCACAAAGGGTCATTGACCTGACCCCAAAGGTCACCATTTGACCTAGATATTCAAAATGGAATGCCTTTGGATTTGCCTTATGACAGGTAACACGTTACTTTTTACGATGTCTATCTCTCTCCGTTCGGAAGTTATACTGGGCGCCCTGTGCATGTGCTGTAATGCAAATCGCATAGCAATTATCATCTATGGTGACGATTTCCGTGACCTAAGAGGTCATTGACTGGCCCAGACCTAAACATCGATATAGTGCCAGATAGCTAATACAACGATAACATACATCGCTATTTTTGGACGTGGTCGATCTTAGGTCATTCACTTGACCTGGAAGGTCATCCGTTGACCTGAAACCTAAAAATCGCATACTGTTAGATTCCTCTCATGACAGGCAACATGCTGGCTCTTACCGCATTGCTCTATGGTGCTTGGTTTGGAAGTTAACAGGGGGCTGCCCCGCCCCCCCCCCCCTCCTCCTCCTCCTCCTCCTCCTCCTCCTCCTCCTCCTCCTCCTCCTCCTCCTCCTCCTCCTCCTCCCCCCCCCGGTAGGCCGAAGGTGAGAAACGGTCCCCGTAGGGCGAGGGTTAATGTTGTTTTTGCTTTCTGTGGCGACCATTATTTGCGAATAAAAATGCCTGCTTGCTGCCGAGTCCGGCCGTCTGTGCATGGCAGTAGTGGTAGTGGGATGGGTGTACCCCTACCGGGAGGGAGCCAAGGATGACGCGGGCCACTCACCCCGCTCCTCGAGTTGGGGATCTTGACGTCACACCAGCGCCCGTCGATCATGTGCCGCTGGCTCAGCACGCGCAGCTGAGCCTCGAACGTGCCGAAGCGGATAAAGCCGAAGCCCTTGCTCTGACCCGACTTCAGGTCCTTCTTCACCTGCGGAGACATACGATGCGTGGTCAGTGGCATCGCCACGGCAGTCGGAGGATTGGTTAGTGGTCACGGGTCGAGTTTCCTATTCGAATGGTGGGGGCACTGCCCCACCAGCTTTATGCTTTGCCCCCACCAACATTCGTCAGATTTGAAGGTTTCCTCGAGTTAAAATCGTAATTTTTCACTTAAACCATGCAAAACAACCAGCCGATATTACATTTTGCCCCACCAACTTTTTATGAAAAGCTCCACCCATGTTCGTGATGCCGTCCAGTCACATGGTTACGACGGACATATTGTGTCACATGATATGCGAATGACTTTATTGCTTACGACTTGCTACAATGTTGACTTTGCTGTTTGTGCAGACTCGCTTGTGCTTTGTTATGTATGACGCTGTAACGCGAGCCACGACTACATAGTGATCATTAATGCGCTCATTAATGCGTGATCATAAATGTCCTGTATCATAAATATGATGCACCGATAAGACGTTAATAAAAACGAAAGCCACATACTAATAAAGACTCCAGACAGCTAAGGAATGTGCATTACCTGACCGAAATTGGGAGATGGTAAAACAATAGCCAGTACAATTGGTAAGAGTTGGGTAAATTGATCACCACAATTGGACAAAAATAGATCTTAACCCGCCATATGAACTTCGTAATAGCTCAAAAACCAATAGCGCTATCAACGTGAAACTTCGGGTACCTTCTTCTACATCGATGTTCCGTCCTGTGCAAAAATAAAGCAATTTCGTCGAACAAAAAACGAGTTATAGCGAATTTAGTGACGTCACTACACACGGGTTTTACACCAAAATCAGCTAAAGTTTAACAGACCGTACAAGTGCCATATTTTGAGCAAAATGCAATCCAAAAACGTCAAAAGATAGAAAATGACATGGGCTACAGCATAGCTCTCTCGGATTGATATATGTTTCGTTTTTGACCCCAAAAACTAAAACGTTTTTTGTTTGGAGGGAATTATCACATCAAAATTTTATAAAATATAAAACACGGAAGTTATGTCAGAAAAACATGTAGGCAACTACCATACCAAATTTCAAACTGATATCTCCATTTTTGACTGACTTATGGGATCTCATGAGTATGATGAGTCGATGAGTATGGAGTAACTCATGACGTCATATTTTGAAATTGCGTTTTGGGTTTTGGAAATTGCGTTTGTATTGACCAGATAGACAAATGAATGCCAGCACTGAGACCAAACTGGTCCAAAAATGCCTTTTTTATTTAGATTTATCAATTTCGAATTTTGACCTTCAGTGACCTGAACTTGACGTAAATGAAGTCAGGTGGTAAAATGACTATCACTATCGAATTATACGTGGCAAATAACCCATAAAACATGTGTTGCATGACTCGTAGATATTTTGCGCATAGTGATCTTTTGTAACCTTACCTTGACCTTTGCCAACAATCTCACTTTAGCTCAAGCGGTATGTTTATCATACCTTTGGCAGAACTTTGGGTGATTATGGTCGTAATAGAAGGCTTTGGATGGAAAGCATGGCCCATAAACTCAAATACGCTGATTTTACCTTTGAACTGACTTTTTACCTCACTTTGACATTTTAGAGTATGCTTTAGATTCGTCTCATTGAGAGCTCTCGATTGCCGCCTTGCGCGTCTCGCTGCGATCATTGGTTGGGAAGATAACTAGGGGGTTTAACGCCCCCCCCCCCCGTCAATGGTGTTCTGCTCATACCCCAGTCAATGCCGGGTTAAAGGGAAAAAGCACCACCCACTCAGCCATGCCAAATGTCCACGGTACAACACTCCACCGGACGGTACAACACTCCGCCGGAACACTGGTGATAATACACCTTGTCAAGTTCAGACGGGTGCTTCCCCAGTTAGCTGAGTTCGCATCAAGTGCCCTTTTCCCGTTTAGTAGTTATCGAGCAAGACATTCGAGTCGAACATTCGTGTCGAGTACTCGTACTCGGCAGCCATCTGAATGCCTCACATCGCAGCGTCTCGTACGTGACAGGGGAGCACGGTCCTAGGATTGCTTTGAAGAGCTGGGGTGCGGAGTGAAACATTCTGGCTAAAAATAAGCATAAAGAGTGGAAAATTCAACCAAAAACCATATGCATCGGGCGTTATCAATATCCAATTACCCGCTCACCAGAATTACCAGTTATTACTAGTGTTAGGTCAAAGACCGTCTGCTCTTGTTCTTGTATTTCCGTAACAACAGGTCAACGTTCCACGCGTCCGGTCGCTCAGCGCGCTCGTCCCTGTCTGCCTGCCTCCACCTGGCGCCGCCCCGACCCGGCGCCGCCCTGACCCGGGCGGGCGGCGGGGCGCACGCAAGGGCGCGCCCAGAGGGAGGCGAGCAGGGGCGCTCCCAGCCGGAGGTAGCCCCACACTAGGTACCTATGCCAATTTTTACCTGTCTTTCCCTACACAGGCTGTCTCCCCATCATTACATCCATAAATCAGTATCAGGGTTCCAATTATCCAATACATTTTAACCCTATTTGTAACAGGCTCCTGGCTACCCCTATTTGTAACAGAGGGGGGGGGGGGGGGGTGGGGGGGGAGCGGATTCCGCCCCCCGGAGATCTCGAGATCTACCCGTCCGATTTTCAAAAATGAAACGTTGTTTGGTTCCCCTCAACACGATCTAAATTTCTAAATAATAAACAAAAATCTAGATTTTGGATAGGGGGCAACAGGGGGGCAAAAACGACAAATTTTAGTGGTATTTTTGATCCAGCATAGCTTTCATGTTTATGGACCGATTTTAGCACAACCAATAGGAATCGATAGAGATTGAATTGGAAATTGATATGACAGTGACGTTTGAAAATTATAAAATCATAGGCGCGTGCAGGTCACTCAATATGGGGTGAAGTAAATGCGTAATAAAACCATTTTTTGATGTTTTGCTTTTAATAAATGAAATGGTATGTGATTGACATTAGACAAAACAGTAAAAAATCATATTTTTGCCATAGGCGGTACCAGGTTAGTGAAAAAGGGAGGTCAAATTGGGAAAAAAATCTTAACCGCGGACAAGTTGCTACCCAGCACTATAAATATGTTACTGATCGTAGATAGTTCCTTTTTGCATGTTGTACTTCATCATAGGCGTATCCAGGATCCAAACTGGGGTGGTGCAAGACCTTTTGATAAGTATATTATCCGCTATTATGATACTAACTAGTCAACAGTGACTATTTCACTTACAACTTCAATTAACATTGCTTACCCCCTTTTTACCCTACCTGGACTCGCCTATTATCTTATAATCGTTCGTAGAGTAGCCTGTGGTGCGTGTTTCATCCGAAAACTGCAGAATGTTATGTCATTGTACGCCCATGCCTCTTAGTTTCCTTGCAATAATATGACTCCCTTTTTCCATTCCTGAGTGCGCCTCTGCAAAAAATGACTGTATCCCCTTTTCTGGCCTCCTGTGCATCTATCATTATAAGCTAAACCTTTATTGCGCCGTTATCGCTGGCATATCGTCATCACCATGTCATTCACCCCTTTTCATGTGCCTGAACACGCCCCTGAAACTCTATATGTAATAAATTATGCAAATAATGGGAGCAGAAGCTATCTTTTACATCTTGATAGCTATAAATGTCCCTTACATCGCTCTATTGGCTTCCCGCCAATCATTGAATACTTCCTGGAAACCCCCCCCCCCCCCATTTCAAGCCCCTGAAACCGCCTCTGCCATGCAATTTGTATGATATTTCAATAACATCAACTAATTTGCACTTGTTGCAATCACCGTAAACCGATGTAACTCCTTCATACTTGAGGAAGTTAGGAAGAAACCGTGAAGATCGCATTTCCGTATTTTCGCCAAATGTCGCCTCCGAACCCACCCAAAACTGTGCCCTGGAACCGCCTCTGTTCAGGTTAAGAACTCAAAATTTTAACTCCAAATGCGGTATTCAATTCTATGAAAAGTCCCGAAATTTTATGAGCCTGCTCCCCGCCGTTCTGGAGATATCTGCGAAAAACATGAGGGGGGGGGGTGGAATCAGCCCCCCTCCCCCTGTTACAAATAGGGTTAAAATAAGGAGTGGAAAAGTTACAGTAAAACTTGGGGAAACGAGTGCAAAAAATTAATGGCATCCATAGTGTCGTTTTCCACCCGAATTTCCCAATGCCATGACACTGCAAAGGAGTTGTGAGTCCACAAGAGCCAACGCAACGATGTGCGTTGCCAACGGCAACAAATGTGTCTGAGCAAACCCCTAAAAGTTCATAGACTTATCGTCCCAACAAACTTTGTGTGGAATATTTCACCAGCTGGTACCAACATTCCACAAATTACTGCACATTCAAATATTTTCAATGATTCCCATGCCTAGGTTCCTCGGCAACCTTCGTGCATCCTAACCCTCCCATGCCCTTGGCCATCTACCAGCGCCTTCGGTTGTCATCAATATCGCCGCGGCCGTCCTCGATGGCCGCGGGCGTCCTCGGCGGTGGCGTGCGGACTGCACCCAAGGTCGGGCGAGGCCGGCCGCCGCCGCCGCCGCCAGCGCCGATCGATGCTCACTGGACGCCGTGTAAACAGAGCGGGCCGTCGCGACCTGCCGGCTGGCCCTCCCCGCTCACACACCGCCGGCCGACCGACCGGCCGTGTACGGCCGCAGTAGGTCCGGTGCTATGGGAAGTCAACATGTGGCCATGTGCGAGTGTCGCCGTGCGGTCGGCTGTTGACAGCATGGACTAGCTAGGGAAACTAGCGGAGCAACCATGTTTGTATACTGCAGTCCAGGATTACAAGTACGATGATAATGAGTGGGTTTAAGGGCGCCGCAAGTTATGACGCTCGTCAGGATTACAAGTACGAAAATTCACCATCATGCCAACCGTAAAACGCCAATGTCAAACAACAATAACAGAGGGCACATAACCACCAGAACAATTACGCCCGCATTTCGCACCTCATTCTGACTGTGCCCCACGGTAGGTATGCCTCTTTGGCAAGTGTATGCAAATCTCCGACAGCAGGGGTTCCCCTGCTTCTCCGAACGGCGAATCACACATATGCAGGCGCGCGACTCCGGCTGAAGAGGAAAGCGCCGTGCAGCGTCGTACAGCGCAGCCACCGCAACCACACCCGCGTCATCCAGGCTCCGGACACCTACCACGAATGGGGTGCGGCCTGCCGCATTCGGAATGACTGCCAGCTGAGATCACAAGCAGAGCCTCGGACGCCATTTGAGCCCAACCACCACGACGCGGTCAAGCTGAGGCTATTTTCGTACCACGGAGATGGTGGACTCAGTAGACGGGGAATCCATGCAATGCAAAACCACGGACTGGCTGTGTATGGCTACATAGCTGGCCTCATATGATATCGGGTGCTTTGCACAACACTGCTTGCCGTTTTTAACTACTCAGAAATATTGGAACTTGACAGGTTTTCAGATTTGGGTGAATGGAGCATAACACAAGAGCTAACTATTGAGAGCTCTCATACTTCAGACTTTGAAGTGCTAGGGGATAGTGATACCTCTTTGGTCTGCGGCTCCCAAATTTCAAACTGATACCAGCGGAAATATTTATATTTGATGGGTTTGGCTGAAGTAGCCATAAGGATAATTTTCATGTTTTATTGGAATGATGATGCGAGTGGTAAGTCTTTATTGATGTAACATCGCTTTTCCAGGTTGTAGTATTTTCTTTCCCGTGTTTACCCAGTATCGATTTGAAGTCAACGAGACACGGTGCAGTCACTTGTCGCATGATACAATAACTTACTGGTCAATGACAAGCTGGCCAACGATCAATCAATGACAAAGGCTGTCAATTACTGTCTGGACGACAGCGAGCACGACACATTTTGATAATATCCTCCTTCAACAATTCAGCTTGAGTAACAACAATATTACACTTACATCATAAAATACAATATTGGAACGCACATCCTACATATACCGAATAGATTCTTTGACGCAATACGCCGTTATCCGCAATACGCCGTTATCATGTCCAATTACCATGCTTTAATATGCACTGGCTGTGATAGTATAATTGACCAATGTAATGACCATTAGTGACAACATTCAAGCCAATGTAACAATACCTCAATTGTTCCTAAACTACCAGTTGCCGCTTACCTGTGCCATCAGGACCTCGCCAAATGACTCAAAGTACTCGCGCAGCTCCTGCTCGCTGGTCTTTCCAGGGCAGTCCAAGCACGATGAGGTCAGAGCATTTCTGCTTCAGCTCCAGCCGCTTCGTCTTCGCCAGGCTCGCCTCCACGTGGTCATCGTTCTTCCGCTTGTTCTCTGCGGACGTGCGGAACGGGGGGCGTGAGCGGGGCGGGCTGGAGGAAGAGTGGACTGCTAGTTCGCATGCTGGGCGCTGCGGCGCCTCGCGCACCCACCACCCCACGCTCACACAGCCTCTCACGCGACACATACGCGCTCTCAGCAGCTCACGCGCGCTCAGCAGCTCAGTCAGTCGGACGACGCGCAGCCGGCCAAGCGCAGGATCGGGCGCGCCAGGATGGTGCAATCCGTAGTAAACCCGCTGGCCAGTGTCAAACCCAGCAGGACAGCCACATACCAACCGGCGAGGACAGCGAGGCAAGGAGAGGTTAGCCCGTGAGGAAAGCCAGGTTAGCCCCAAGCCGACGACGAGTTAAGACTTACCCCGGACATGTCAAGACAAAGAAGGCAACCAGTCACAAGCCCAGAACATCCTGGCAGACATGTACCTGGATACAGTGACAAATTGACAATAGAATCGCGATTGACGGCATATAATCGCCAACGCGGACTTTACGTCAATTTGGGAGGGAACCGCATTCCGAATGACTTGCACCCAGGCACAGTCCGCCACAGACACTTACTACTAGTACTAGACATTCTCACGTCCCAGGCGGTCGGGTTAGCCACACATCTCACTCACTGCGCGCTTACTTTCGCTCGTCTCTTGCTCTCGGACTCACTCGACACTCGCTCCTCAGCGCGCTGGCCGGCCGCCCACCGGGTAACTGCCTGGTGTGGGCCCAAGTCGGTAGAGAGTAAAGCAAAAATGTGCGGTAGGGTCACTGTAACTGAATCAAATAAACTTCTGAAATCATGACAAAACAGGATGTAGGTGGGGTGTATCTGTGACATGTGGGCAAAGGGAGGGTGGCCATTTCCTGGATGGAGATAAATAATTGTGCATATGCTGAAATGAAATGAAATGCTCTGAAGTTAAAAACAAGTTTGCCCACAAACTTTAAAAACAAGGCCATGGATAATTGTTGATGAGTTTGTATGACAGAACAACAAGTTAATGTGACTTGCATCCTGCTTTTATCATCCTCAAAAGTCCCAACAACTATTTTCATGATTTATTATGAATGTCCAAATGTGTGAAACGTATCGGGTAATATTTTGTTGACCTGATAACATTACGTGTGTGAACCCCGCTTTAGACAAGCTAAGTAGCTGTTGGATAGCTCTGTTGTTTTTGTGTATTTTTTGAGAACCACATTATATTAGATATAAGGATTATATATTTAGTTTTGTGGATCGTTTAGGTATTATTTTTAAGCATTCATAGTTAGCTGTTACCCTCTTACTTGCTTTTTAAAGGACTTTTCATTCTAGCTTGTGTGCGCCAAAATTGTCTTAGTCTTATTTTTGTGTTATTAGTTGCAGGGTTGGATAAGTAGATATTTTTAGAAAATTAGGGATAATTAAGGTGTATTTAGTATTCAGTTTATTTAAGGATTAGATATTTAGGTGCACTCATAGCTGATTTGTGTCACTAGCTTTACATAGATCTAGTTAAGGTTTAGAAGAAGAAAAAACAAAACAAAAACAAAAAAAGTTAAGTTAAGTTAGTTAAAGTATTGAAAAGTGCATAGTACCTAAGTTATATACCTAAGTTACTAGTGTATTCAAATGAGCATGACTAGGATGCAGGCGAAGGTAGCAGAGCTAGAGGCCCTCCAGGCTAGGGTAGCGGAGCTTGAGGCGCAGTTAAGTAAGTGTAGGTGTAGAGATGAGCCGCAGGAGGGTGTAGCTCCTGACCAAGGAACGTATGCGCAGATCGTGGTTAGGGGGTCAGAAAAGGAGCCTACAGGATCAAGGACCAGTGGTAGTTCTGATAGGGGCATAAGGGAGGAAGATAAGGCAAAGGTGGATAAGTGCGGCTGGGGTTTGGAAGTGTGTTGGAGGGTCACGTTTCTGGAGACTCAACATTGTGGAAAGTAATGCTAGGGCCACAGACATTAAGGATGAGGAGGGGTGCTGGGTAATGGAGGGTGGTAGCAGAATCTGGAGGAGGAAGAGGGAAGGGGATCAGGAGGGATGGACAAAAGTTCAGGGTAGAGTCAGGCAGTACAGCCCAGGGAACATCCGCAGGTTACAATAGCAAATAGGTTCAGTGCGTTAGAGTCAGCAGCTGAAAGTGACAGGAAGAGATTCAGCATTTAGTGGTTGGGGACTCAAGGGTAAGGCCCTTAAGGCGAAAATTATGTGGGAAGAGGGACAGATGTATAGTCAAACCAGGGGCAAGAGTAGTTGATATGGGCCCTGTCATTGAGGCAGAACTTGGTAGGAGTAGCCCGGAGACAGTTATACTACAGGTGGGGGTGAACGACATAGGACCTAGGCAGAGTGTGAGATTAGTAGCGGAGTACCGGAGCCTGCTGCAGAGGTTGAAGGAGTCCAGGAAAACCAATCATTGTGACTGGCATCCTCCCTCGCTGTGGAGCCAGTGAGGAGTGGTACTCGAGAGCTGTCTGTGAACAGCTCAGTTCAGAACTCATGTTCAGCTATGGGGCTTAGTTATGTAGACTTATGGGATCAGTTCTATGAGTGGCGTAGGTACTATATGAAGGATGGGCTTCACTTATCGGATGAGGGGGTCAAGGGCTTTGGGAGATGCCTACAGAAGTGTCATTCAGGGAAACTAGGTAGGAGGGGGGGGGGGGGGGGGGTTCGGGGACGCTAGTACTAGGGCATTCAGGAAGTAAGCATTGGTAGAAGTTCATGTCAGAATAGGACAGTAGATCATAATTCCCTCAGAATTAGTAGAGTCAGCTCAAAGTATAAGATCACATGTGTGTTGCCTGAATGCCAAAGTATTAGGTCTAAATTTGATGAGTTTGAGTGTTATGTTGCCCTTGAAAAGCCTGATATAATTTGTGTAACCGAGACATGGGTTAGTGAGGGGTATAATAGGGATAGGCTACAGGATTTCGAGTTACAAGGGTATAACATGTTCTCATACTGCAGAGAATCACGGCAGGGGGGCGGAGTGTTTGTATATGTAAATAGCTTGTACTGCACTACTAGAGTTGATGATTCTAGTAAAGTAAAAGAAGTAGAATCAATCTGGCTTGACATTAAAATTGGTACAGGAAACAGAGGAAGGTTGAGGATAGGTGCATTTTACAGACCAGGGAATCTTCCAAGGAACTCCCAAGCTGAAACAGACCAAGATATTTGTGAGGAAATACGTAGGAACTTTCGGGCTCAGTGTCTTATTATGGGAGATTTTAACTTAAGAGGATACGAAAGTATAGCAGAGGAAACAAATGAGTGTAGGTTGTATAGGCACATCTTTGAAGAGGAGCTTTTCATGCATCAGTTTGTAACAGAGCCAACCAGACATTGCTCCATTCTAGACCTTGTATTCTCAGACAACAGTGATCTAGTTAGTGACATAAGTATTTGTGCAGGTCTAGGAACCAGTGATCACAATATGGTTAAATTCAATATCTCATCAGAAATGAGGCCCAAAGATAACCTTATTATGGTTCCAAACTTCAGCCGGGCTGATTTTGATGGTATTAGAAATGACCTCGCACAGATAAAATGGAACGTTGAGTTGGCAGGTTTAGATGCATGTGAGGCCTGGAATGTTTTCAAAGCTAGATTAAGCCAAATTCAAAATCGGCATATACCCCTCAGGCACAAACGTAACAGAACCAAGGGCAAACCAGTTTGGCTTACCCCAGAAGTAAGGAGTGCTATACAAGCTAAAAGAAGTGCATTTGGCATTTTGAAGGGATCTTCACTAGATATAAATCGGAAGGCCTACCAGAATGCAAGAAATTCGGTTAAGAAAAAGGTCAGAGCAGCTAAAAGGGCAAAGGAACTTGATTTAGCTAGACATTGTAATGCAGATAGTAAGAAGTTCTTCAGTTTTTATAAGTTCAGTACAGTTTCCAAAAATATAGGTCCATTTAAGGTAGATGATGTGTTAGTTAGCAAGGACAGTGAAATGGTTGAAGTGCTTAATGATCAGTTTCAATCTGTCTTTACTATCGAGGACCAGAGTAGTATTGCAGCACTTCAGCCTGAGCTAGAGACAGAGGAGACTATAGGAGAGCTAGGTGGCATAAGTAGTGAACTTGTTCTAGAATATCTAAAGAAAGTAAGGCCTAACAAGGCAGAAGGACCTGATGAAATCCATGCTAGACTTTTAAGAGAATCTGAAAGGGAGTTGTCGGTTCCATTAGCCATAATATTTTCTAAATCACTCGCAGATAGTAAAATTCCACTTGATTGGAAAAGAGCAAATGTTGTTCCTATTCATAAAAAGGGAGATAGAAGTAAAGAGGAAAACTATAGACCGGTTAGTCTGACCTCATTAGTCTGCAAGGTGCTTGAATCAATCATCAAAGATAAGATTGTTGAATTCTTGGAGCAAAATGAACTCATCAAGGATACACAGCATGGCTTTAGGAAGGGCCGTTCTTGTTTAACTAATCTTCTGGAGTTTTTGGATGTTGCAACAGATAGCTTTGATCAGGGTAAACAGCTAGATGTAGCTTTTCTTGATTTCAGTAAAGCATTTGACAAAGTTCCCCCATACAAGACTGGGGTTGCAACTTAAAATGCATGGGATCAGGGGCAAGATTCTGGATTGGATAGAAACGTGGCTTTCAGGACGCCAGCAAAGGGTTATATTGAATGGGTACCAATCACAATGGAAGGAGGTTCTCAGTGGGGTTCCACAGGGCTCAGTCCTGGGCCCATTGCTTTTTATAATATTTGTGAATGCAATTGAGAACAGTATAGACAGCAAAGTCTTGAAATTTGCAGACGATCTAAAAGTTGTCAGGATTATTAGAGGAAAACATGATCAGGATGTTTTTCAATCAGATCTGGACAAGCTAGTTGAGTGGTCTGAAGCATGGCAGATGAAATTAAATTTGAGTAAATGTAAGATTATGCACGCTGGACGGGTTAGCAGTAAACATAGGTATGAAATGGGTGGGCAGAAAATGGAGCAGATTGAAAAGGAAAGAGATTTAGGTGTCGTGGTAAACAATAGACTATCAGCGTCAGACCAGGTTGTAGAAGCTAGGAAAAAGGCACTTAGAATGCTAGGGGCCATTAACAGAAATGTTTCCTACAAGAGTGAAAAGGTAATAACAAAATTGTATTGTGCATACGTTAGACCACATTTGGAGTATTGTGTACAAGCCTGGTCTCCAACATATGAGAAAGATTGCTGGTTGTTAGAAAGAGTTCAAAAAAGGGCAACAAAAATGGTTAATTGTCTTGGTAGTTTACCTTATGAAGATAGATTAACAAAATTTGGTATGTTTTCACTTAGATATAGAAGGCTAAGAGGAGATCTAATTGAAGCCTTCAAATTTGTAAATAGTCAGCATTCTGGATATTTAAAGGGTATGTTTGAGTTCAATAGGGAAAATCGAGGTAGAGGTCATCAGCATAAACTCATTATGAAACAAAGTAGGACTAGGCTACGACAGTCATTTTTCAGTAGAAGGGTTGTAGGACATTGGAATATGCTGCCAGGGGATGTCGCTGAAGCAGTGACACTTGCTTCCTTCAAAATTAGATTAGATAAATACTTTACAGAGAAGGTTTTTAGTTCATAAATACCTCGTGGGATTAGCCTTCTTTTATGCAGGTAGAGTATGGTGATTTGAAGGGGCGAGACTGGTGGAGGGGGGGGGGGGGGTGGGGGTGGGTGTGGGTGTGGGTGTGGGTGTGGGTGTGGGTGTGGGTGGGGTGGGGTGCAACCTCGGATGGGCCCAAGAGGCTCTTTGTTGCACTTTTCTTTTATGTCTTTTATGTCTTTATGTCTATTATTGGGTTTAAGGGCGCCACAGGTACTAGGCTATGTTGTGCCCATTGTTCTTAATGTCATTGTAGTTTAAAATAGGATTACATTGTCCTCACAAAAATGTTAAATATATTATGTATCACAAAATTTTGTTCATAAATACTCGTGGGATTAGCCTTCTTTTATGCAGGTAGAGTAAGGTGATTTGAAGGGGGCGAGACTGGTGGAGGCGGGGGGGGGGGGTGGGGGGTGCAACCTCGGATGGGCCCAAGAGGCTCTTTGTTGCACTTTTAATTTATGTCTTTATGTCTTTATGTCTTATGTCTTAACCCCAAACCAACATTTTTGTTTTACTGTTCGAAAGTTCAGGAGACATAAGTACAAGCTTCCCCAATATTAACTTACTAATATCATGCTAAATAAAAACAAAATGATGGAATCCACCCTTCCCGGTGTGCAAAAGTCCACAACTCAGTGATGTTGCTTGATACCATCAGCAGAGCAACGTTACTAGCTGCTCTGCAGCATCAACAAAACTGGGAAGGCAGAGAGCAGCTGGAAAAGCAGGCAGGACGCAGATAGGAGCCATAGTCGACAGTCTCAATGGGGCGGATCTTCCCAGCTGTAGTGCTCCGCGGGCGGCCAGCCAGCACGGACTCGCGGACGCTCGGTTCAATCTGTCTATCTCGCTCTAGTTCGGTTGCAGTTGCGCGCGTCTGACCTGTGTGACCTGTGGCTGACCGACACCTGACACCTGTGGTTACAACCGACCTGAGCCTTTGCCGCCGAATAGCGTCCCTCACCTTCCGGATTTTCTGCAATAGAACACACATCGAGTCATCATATATTGTATATGTTCATGTTCAGTTTAATTACTTCCACTTGTTTCATTTAATTTACTTCCATTACAGTCCACTTGTTCTATCAGTGAAACACCAACATCAATGCAAATGATTGACGACCAAATGTTGGCATGAGACACAAAAATACATCTAGTGAGATACTATTTAGTTAAAAACACAACTGTGAAACTAAAATCAATCACAAGGCACATTGGATTCAAGCTACTCTAATCTTTGCTGATGGAAAACCTGCTATCTATGGCCATCTCTGTGACCATGGGGATAGGATAAACAGGTGTATAGCCTACTCACAAAAGGACTTAAACCATGGAAAGAAGTGGTCTGACCAACAAAAGGTTGATTGGCAGCAGACCACTGAACTAGCCTCTCAGGTGAACTACTATTACACCAGCATTAGTGAAAATGGCATGTTCAACTTACCATGTAAAAATGAAGTAACGATAAAAGGGATCAAACAGATGGAATCATCCATTCTTTTAAGGCAGTATTGTCATGAGGATTGTTAAAAGCAATTGAAACAAATGAAACAATCTGTTCTCCTATGGCAAGTCTGGCATAAGTGCAGTTGACCATAATTCCATATTTGTTGTAAGCAGCGCATATAAATATCTATATCCGGTTGCAATTCTGGCCACCTAGTTACAGTTCAGTCTCACAGCAGCAGTATACAAACAGCTGAAGAGGAAAGAAAAGCTAGCATGAATGAACACCTGACAAAACTCTGACAAAACTCAAAACCTGCTTAAAGGGAATGTTCTACCTTTCTGGAAGTTGCCAAATATATGCAGTTGTAGTGACAAATATGAAGTAAGTGCTGCTGAAAACGATGGTGATATTTGTTTTCTCGAAAACCTCACCTAACTTCTAAAAACTAAGTTTGTAATATTTCGTTTGATGTCATATTGAGCTATAGACCCGCCGCTGATTGGCTGACAAAGTGGGATTGGCTGACAAAGTGGCTGTCAGCCAATCAGCGGCTGCATGAGCCCTGGAGTCATTTTGCAAATGGTAAATTCAATTGTTTAAAAATGGTTAAGTTTTGGGGAAAATGACCCTAGTAAATTAGACATTTAATAACAGCCCAAGATAATGGCTATCTCAGTTTAAAACTAATACAAAGGTGAAACATTTCCTTTAACTTTCCAATGTATTTGTTTTTTCTTGAATTGTCATGCTAGTGGGCTTATTTCAATTTCATGGCTTAACTGTAACTGCAGATAACTGGAATTTTGTATTAAAATATAAATAACATGCCAAAGTATTTATTTTAGTGCCAAAATGAATTATTAAAATAGCCAATCTTTTGACATCACTGTCAAACACTGTCACTGTGACCAGACAGACATCTGGTCTAGAGTTTTCAAAATATTTTTTGAATGACAAAATTACAAAAACAGATTCACTAATTTTGTAATTGTAATTATAGGGACTATCCACACTTTTTGAAAGTGGTAGAATCACACTTAATTGTATGTCTACATGTAAGGCAAGGTCAGCTGAACATGCTCCTGGATTTTTTTTTCTCTTGAAAAAAAGGTTTATCTTGGAGAATATCAACTTTTAAAAAGTTTTAAGCGGAAAGTTGGTTGGTGACATGATTTTTTTAAATAATGGAAATCCCTTGTGCTGCCAAATGTATGGCACAATTTTTGTTTACATCTATTGCGCAGAAAAAGCGAACCACCCGGTGTCTAGATTGGCTTAGATTGCGAACCACCCGGCGATCGAGAAATGAAAAACGAAAATATTTCAAGGCTGACCTTAAAACAAGTCTACTATCATTACCAGTTGGGCAGAGACACGACGCTGTCGGTTTAGAGGCCCTATTCAAATACACATGGCCTTCATTTTTTTTATAGATGTCAAAATCATACTCTAATATCTTTTTATTAGATCATTGTGGTTGTTTTAACTGCTACCATACTTAATTTCAATACCAAGCCATCAAAATGGCTATCTCAACTCAAATATAATGTTAAGGTGGGATAGTCCCTTTAATAAGATTCACTAATTTAGTAATCAATTTACTAATTTAGTAATCAATTTACTAATTTTATAATTAATTTCGTAATTTTGTTTTGTTTTTTAATAAAAATTCAGACCAAATTCAGACAGTGATGTTGAAAGCTTGTCTGTTTTATATAATTCATTTTGGCACTACAATAAATACTTTGGCATGTTATTGATCAATTTTTACAACATTTTTACAATCATGTCCTTGAAGATGATTTGTGGCTTTACGGCGCCTCAGTAACTCAGGCTATGTGGTGCCATGTCAATCATGTCCTTCATGCAGCCATCAAAATCATAAATAAATGGAATTATCAGCCATTGACAGCAATCACAATGAACAACAAGCAAATCTTGATCCTGAAGTAGTCAAAATTCGGTGGCAGGCCACTATGCTGTAGGACTCAATCTTGGTGAGCTCTAGTCGTGTATATGTGTGACTTCAGTCCAGAGGGCCTGTTCACGGAGTCTGGCGCCGCGCGGCGCTCCCGCTGGCCAAAAGGGCGGGGCTTAATCGTCAGCCAATCACGAAAGAGCAGATCCGGGAGGAGACTCTCCGCTCTGCGGCTCCTGCGGTTGCTCGGGAGCAGCCGCAAAAGAACTTCGACATAAATGGCGCGCGTCTGACAAAGGTTGCGCACTGTTTTGTTGATATCGCAGCTCACTGGCGGTTGTTTGACCAAAAACGACAACTCGTATTGACTCGTAGATATTCATGTAGTTGAGTGGTTTTGAAAACATTGAGGGTTTTCATGAAATTGCCTATTCGTTGCGACGCTACACGAGTCATTTATCGGACGCCATCAGCGGCCGCAAGTGCTCAAAGTTGTTCAAATTAAGCTCCGCCTCCTGGCCGCGGCGGCCGCAGCCCCCCGTGAACAGGCCTCTGGTCTGGTTGGTGTATGCTGTGAGCCCCCAGTGTTTGTTGAGGCAGGATTTGAACTGGTAGTGATGTTGACTCGACAACTGATGCAGGCAGGGCGTTCCAGTCATTGGACAACACAGACGCTGAGGACTGGTTAACCTTTTCTTTGGAATCAGACCAATACAGATAATTTAGAAATATAGCTGAACCCAATACTATCCATGCAAACCATATGGACAAGGTAAAGGTCCAATCTGCTGTCATAATTATGTCTAACATTGCATGCTATTAGCAGTATGTCTGTGCTTTAGAGCATCAGTATTATCTACACCTACAGTAGCATGCAAAAATATGGTGTTTTGACCTGACTTGAGATTGACCCTTTACAGTTACACTGAAGGTAGATTGAGATAGGTAGGGCATTGTGAACATGACCCAGATGACCCAACACTTTAGATAACAGTTTTACCCATCAGCTATTGTGATGGGACAACATAAAACATTTTATAAGGGTTTAGAAATTAGGATGTCAAATTTTGCATCAATGAAGATTGGGTGAAACTTCAGTAACATACCTCCCAGTTTATGCCTTACAGTGTCATTGAGGTACCTAATAGAAGAATAGTAGTCATCTGACAGTATTATTATGACAGACTGAAAGTGTACCAGTAATACCAAAGCTATGTCACCAATAATAACATAATCAAACTACCTTAACGTACCTCCCCAGTTTATTGTAGTCTGGTAGGGCAGATGTAGTGGTGGGCGGTGCTGCCAGCTTGATGACGTAATTGGAGGCCAGTAGGGCCTGTTTACTACTTGATTGGACTGAATGGCTACAAGCAGTAGGTTTCATCCCGATCAGACTTAATGGCTACAAGCGGTAGGTTTCGTCGCGATCGAAATTAATGGCGGTAGGTTTCATCCCGATCACACATCTTATGGCGGGTTAGGTTACGTTAGTTTAGGTACCATAACCTAAACTAACCCCACCATTAAGTCTGATCGGGACAAAACCTACTGCTTGCAGCCATTAAGTCCAATCAGGACGAAACCTACCACTCATAACCATTAAGTCTGATAAAGTAGTAAATAGGCCTCCAATGATGTTACGAAGTTGGCAGCACTGCCCGCCACTATGCCTGCCCTATCAGAATATGATAAACTGGTGTGTTACTGAAGTACTACTGGTGAGCGACAGCTGTATCAGTGGGCTGGTGTCACCGCCGCAGCCGGCGGCGCAAGAAAATCAAGGTTCAAGGTTACGTTACTATCACCGTTGTTGTCTGGAGTCATATGGAAGCCTGTGACTTCACCAGATTTTGATTTACATCAGTCTACAAGATGGGCTGGGGGGTCAGGGGCTGTCCCCCCCCCCCCCCTGTAGGTTCTGCAGTGCAGCGAGCGAAGCGTTCTAAACATGGGTCACTGTGAGGTGACCGCAATTGCTGTAAAGGTTAGGTCAGGTTTGTTTATGTTCTTAGTAATGTAATATTAGTAATAACAATCAAACCTGACCCTTTTACATTTATATTGGCGGATCCAGAACGGCGGTTGGGGGGGCAAATCCCAGTCTCAAAATTCTGAAAACTCATCGGATCTTGCTTGCTTATGCATTGATAGCTGATTTAAAACAAACTTTCCTTAGTAAAAGTTGCTTAGATTTTCTCTATATCAGGAAATGTGTCAATTTAGCTCCTCTCTCTCTCTCTCTTCTCTCCCCTCCTCCCCGCATCCGCCAGTGAAACTTTACAGCAATTACGGATGCTGGGACCCACGTTTAGAATGCTCCGCTCACATTCGCTCACTGCGCTACAGAACCTACCGGGGGGCTGTCACCCTCCCCGAGACCATCTAGTAGACTGCAGTAAATCAGAATCTGGTGATGTCATACAGGCTTCCATAAGGACTCCAGACCATCAACGTGATAGTAACCTTAAACTTTGATTTTGTGACCACCGCCACCACTGTGACGCCAGCCCAACCGTTATCGGCGGCAGCCAAGTGGTAGGGGGCTTTGGTATTACTGGTACACACTTTTCTGTCTGTCATAATAATACTTTTCTCTTTTATTAGAGGACATCAAAATTATGATAAACTGGGGTGATGCATTACTGAAGTTTCACCAAAGATTGAAACACTATATTCCCAGCATAGCTGTCCAAAGAGTACAGCAAAACAATGCCAAAATATTTTGGATGATATATCTGATGGAAATCGAGGGTTGGAAGTGTATTTTTGTTCATGTTAATGAAATCAGGATATATGAATCAGCAAAAAGTAACTACAAACTCGGCAATCAAAGTGCGCCATTTATGCACCAACTATCACACCGTTGAACTTTATCCAGCAACTTACCTTTTGGGAATACACACAGATACACAGAAGCTCCCCATCCATTATCTGGGGAACGAAGTTTCCGTCCAACAGTCGCACACCTCTCAAACTTCTTGTTTCCGACCGATATTTTAGCCCACAAGCACCCGGGAACTGCGCCGCCAGTGTCGACAGCAGCAGCGTCCCATCTTCCTCAACGGGAATCTCAATAGGTTCCTCATCTCTCTTCATTCCGCCACTTGTATAAAAGAACTCATTTTCAATCACTAAATAAGAAAAAACAAACAAATCCCAGTCAAACACACATCACACAAACACTACCACTACATTAACACCACGCCGTCCACCATCAAAATC
>JAXIVJ010004514.1:0-17500 GCA_036785665.1 Chirona hameri
TTTTGCATATCGGTGATCCAAGGTCAGGTCAATTTCATGACCTCCCCATTATAAATAAATAGGAAAATATACAAATGCTTCCTATTCAGATAATATGCATTAGATCAGGTCAATTCACTCATAATCATGTTATTTTAGCTCAGTCTTGATTACACAGTTGCAATGGTTGCTCTGAGAACGACAGCACTGTTTTACCAATAACGTTGGATATAATACAGATAAAGACGTTCGGATGGCACCACTGTGCTTTTCTCGTACATTCACATCGCCACATATGCAACATGACCTACCTGGGTCACCAAATAACCTTGACCCGAGGTCGAATATGGAAATTGACCTAACCAGGTCACCATCAATATGTGTCGAAGCGTCTTGACGAGACAAACACGATGGTGTAACATTATTACTCTATGTTCAACCGATAATAGTTATTCACGAACAAACTTGTTGGAAGAAAATGCCATCGTGACCTTTGGTGACCTCTGGAGCCTAACTATTGACCTGGCCTAAAATATAAGGCACCGATGGCGATTGCATTTTGCAAGAGCGTTCGATTGCTTTTTTCTAGTTTGTTCTTAGCTATCATAGTTCCCGATATTGTTTTTTTTTGGAGCTAAGTCCTATACTTGGAATATTTGACCTTTGATGACCTCTGGTGACCTCAATATTGACCTGATACCACAAAATGCCGGAAGCAACTTCTAATGTCCTTGTCAAGAGCTTTCGAACGTTTGTTTGCGTCTTCCTATCCCTTTTAGTTTTCGAGTTAGTGGGGTGGGGGTCATTTTGACCTCCCACCCCCACTAGAGCCGAAGTTGGCTCAGAGGCCCACCTCAATCAGAGGCAGGTTACCGGCCTCTGCTACCTGATCATCCCGTACACCGTCATCCGTACACCGTCATCCGTACACCGTCATCCGTACACCGTCATCCGTACACCGTCATCCGTACACCGTCATCCGTACACCGTCATTCGTACACCGTCATCCGTACACCGTCATCCGTACACCGTCATCCGTACACCGTCATCCGTACACCGTCATCTGTACACCGTCATCCGTACACCGTCATCCGTACACCGTCATCCGTACACCGTCATCCGTACACCGTCATCCGTACACCGTCATCCGTACACAGTCAACCGTACACCGTCATCCGTACACCGTCATCCGTACACCATCATCCGTACACCGTCATCCGTACACCGTCATCCGTACACCGTCCGGACGGGCACGTAATGGCGACTTGGCGACGTAATTGGCGAATATTACATCATGCAATGCACGGGAGAGAGGATGTGCCGGCATGTCTACATAAGTAATAATACACAACCTGATAATCCATGGCTGGTAAATATCATTAGTTCAGCGAATGAGAAGCGCCGGTGAATGGTTTATCGGAGAAATAACAGTAATTGCCGCCATAGCCGGACGTAAAGGCGCCGGAGTGCGAAGGTGGAGGTCGTTAGGACGCGTGCTGAGACAATTATTTCCCGCGACTTGACACTATACATTGTCTGAGGGAATGTATGCCTTGTTAACACGAGGTTAAGGGGTCGGTGGTAGGCGATACAGCACACACGTGCACCTGTTAATGGCATAGCCTTCGTATCTATCCAAAGCCCATTTGGTAAAATGACGCTGTGACCGGACGGAACAAGAGGCGAACGTGGGCAGCAACTTAGCACAGAAAGATGTGGGCAGCAACTTAGCACACAAATATGTGGGCGGCAACTTAGCACACAAATATGCGGGCAGCAACTTAGCACACAAAGATGTGAGCAGCAACTTAGCACACAAAGATGTGGGCAGCAACAGCACATAAAGATGTGGGCAGCAACTTAGCACGGAAAGATATGGGCAGCAACTTAGTACACAAAGATGTGGGCGGCAACTTAACACACAAAGATGTGGGCAGCAACTTAGCACAGAAAGATGTGGGCAGCAACCTAGCACAGAAAGATGTGGGCAGAAACTTAGCACAAAGATGCGGGCAGCAACTTAGCACACAAGGATGCGCTAAGAAGGGAGAGTGGTACACCTTAAACACAGCGTGGCTTTAGTTGGGTGCAACCAAGCATCTCACATTGCACCGTATAACGAGGAACTGCCGTTTGAGAACAACCAAAGGCGGTCAGGCAACATTCTCCTGGTGACCCACTGGTGTCCCAGCTCGTGTACAGGGAGACTCACTTTTGTCCCAGCTCGTGTACAGGGAGACTCACTTCTGTCCCATATCGTGTCCTGGATGACTCACTTGTGTCCAAGCTCGTGTTCCGGATGACTCACTTGTGCCCCACTCGTGTCCCGGACGACTCACTTGTGTCTTAGTTCGTGTCCCGGATGACTCACTTGTATCCCAGCTCGTGTGCCGGATGACTCACTTGTGTCCCAGCTCGTGTGCGATGGTATAGGATACGGAGAGGCCCGTGTCCCGGATGACTCACTTGTGTCCCAGCTCGTGTGCCGGATGACTCACTTGTGTCCCAGCTCGTGTGCGATGGTATAGGATACGGAGAGGCCCGTGTGCTGGTTGACTCACTTGTGTCCCAGCCCGTGTGCGATGGTATAGGATACGGAGAGGCCCGTGTCCTGGTTGACTCACTTGTGTCCCAGCTCGTGTGCGATGGTATAGGATACGGAGAGGCCCGTGTCCTGGTTGACTCACTTGACCTGCTTCTTCTGAACCCTGCTTTAGCCAAGCTAAGTAGCTGTTGGATAGCTCTGTTGTTTTGTGTATTTTTTGAGGAACCACATTATATTTAGATATAAGGATTAGATATTTAGTTTTGTGGATCGTTTAGGTATTATTTTTAAGCATTCATAGTTAGCTGTTACCTCTTACTTGCTTTTTAAAGGACTTTTCATTCTAGCTTGTGTGCGCCAAAATTGTCTTAGTCTTATTTTTGTGTTATTAGTTGCAGGGTTGTATAAGTAGATATTTTAGAAAATTAGGGATAATTAAGGTGTATTTAGTATTCAGTTTATTTAAGGATTAGATATTTAGTCTAGTATTAGGTGCACTCATAGCTGATTTGTGTCACTAGCTTTACCTAGATCTAGTTAAGGTTTAGAAGAAGAAAAAACAAACAAAAAAAAACAAAAAAGTTAAGTTAAGTTAGTAAAGTATTGAAAAGTGCATAGTACCTAAGTTATATACCTAAGTTACTAGTGTATTCAAATGAGCATGACTAGGATGCAGGCGAAGGTAGCAGAGCTAGAGGCCCTCCAGGCTAGAGTAGCGGAGCTTGAGGCGCAGTTAAGTAAGTGTAGGTGTAGAGATGATCCGCAGGAGGGTGTAGCTCCTGACCAAGGAACGTATGCGCAGATCGTGGTTAGTGGGTCAGAAAAGGAGCCTACAGGATCAGGGACCAGTGGTAGTTCTGATAGGGGCATAAGGGAGGAGGATAAGGCAAAGGTGGATAGTGCGGCTGGGGTTTGGAAGTGTGTTGGAGGGTCACGTTTCTGGAGACTCACCATTGTGGAAAGTAATGCTAGGGCCACAGACATTAAGGATGAGGAGGGGTGCTGGGTAATGGAGGGTGGTAGCAGAATCTGGAGGAGGAAGAGGGAAGGGGATCAGGAGGGATGGACAAAAGTTCAGGGTAGAGTCAGGCAGTACAGCCCCAGGGAACATCAGCAGGTTACAATAGCAAATAGGTTCAGTGCGTTAGAGTCAGCAGCTGAAAGTGACAGGGAAGAGATTCAGCATTTAGTGGTTGGGGACTCAAGGGTAAGGCCCTTAAGGCGAACATTCTGTGGGAAGAGGGACAGATGTATAGTCAAACCGGGGGCAAGAGTAGTTGATATGGGCCCTGTCATTGAGGCAGAACTTGGTAGGAGTAGCCCGGAGATAGTTATAATACAGGTGGGGGTGAACAACATAGGACCTAGGCAGAGTGTGAGAATAGTAGCGGAGTACCGGAGCCTGCTGCAGAGGTTGAAGGAGTCCAGGAAACCAGTCATTGTGACTGGCATCCTCCCTCGCTGTGGAGCCAGTGAGGAGTGGTACTCGAGAGCTCTGTCTGTGAACAGCTCAGTTCAGAACTTATGTTCAGCTATGGGGCTTAGTTATGTAGACTTATGGGATCAGTTCTATGAGTGGCATAGGTACTATATGAAGGATGGGCTTCACTTATCGGATGAGGGGGCAAGGGCTTTGGGAGATGCCTACAGAAGTGTCATTCAGGGAAACTAGGTAGGAGGGGGGGGGGGGGGGGGGGGGGGGGTTCAGGGACGCTAGTACTAGGGCATCAGGAAGTAAGCATTGGTAGAAGTTCATGTCAGAATAGGACAGTAGATCATAATTCCCTCAGAATTAGTAGAGTCAGCTCAAAGTATAAGATCACATGTGTGTTGCTGAATGCCCAAAGTATTAGGTCTAAATTTGGAGTTTGAGTGTTATGTTGCCCTTGAAAAGCCTGATATCATTTGTGTAACCGAGACATGGGTTAGTGAGGGGTATAATAGGGATAGGCTACAGGATTTCGAGTTACAAGGGTATAACATGTTCTCATACTGCAGAGAATCACGGCAGGGAGGCGGAGTGTTTGTATATGTAAATAGCTTGTACTGCACTACTAGAGTTGATGATTCTAGTAAAGTAAAAGAAGTAGAATCAATCTGGCTTGACATTAAAATTGGTACAGGAAACAGAGGAAGGTTGAGGATAGGTGCATTTTACAGACCAGGGAATCTTCCAAGGAACTCCCAAGCTGAAACAGACCAAGATATTTGTGAGGAAATACGTAGGAACTTTCGGGCTCAGTGTCTTATTATGGGAGATTTTAACTTAAGAGGATACGAAAGTATAGCAGAGGAAACAAATGAGTGTAGGTTGTATAGGCAAATCTTTGAAGAGGAGCTTTTCATGCATCAGTTTGTAACTGAGCCAACCAGACATTGCTCCATTCTAGACCTTGTATTCTCAGACAACAGTGATCTAGTTAGTGACATATAGTCACTGGTTCCTAGACCTGCAAGTATTTGTGCAGGTCTAGGAACCAGTGATCACAATATGGTTAAATTCAATATCTCATCAGAAATGAGGCCCAAAGATAACCTTATTATGGTTCCAAACTTCAGCCGGGCTGATTTTGATGGTATTAGAAATGACCTCGCACAGATAAAATGGAACGTTGAGTTGGCAGGTTTAGATGCATGTGAGGCCTGGAATGTTTTCAAAGCTAGATTAAGCCAAATTCAAAATCGGCATATACCCCTCAGGCACAAACGTAACAGAACCAAGGGAAATCCAGTTTGGCTTACCCCAGAAGTAAGGAGTGCTATACAAGCTAAAAGAAGTGCATTTGGCATTTTGAAGGGATCTTCACTAGATATAAATCAGAAGGCCTACCAGAATGCAAGAAATTCAGTTAAGAAAAAGGTCAGAGCAGCTAAAAGGGCAAAGGAACTTGATTTAGCTAGACATTGTAATGCAGATAGTAAGAAGTTCTTCAGTTTTTATAAGTTAAGTACAGTTTCCAAAAATATAGGTCCATTTAAGGTAGATGATGTGTTAGTTAGCAAGGACAGTGAAATGGTTGAAGTGCTTAATGATCAGTTTCAATCTGTCTTTACTATCGAGGACCAGAGTAGTATTGCAGCACTTCAGCCTGAGCTAGAGACAGAGGAGACTATAGGAGAGCTAGGTGGCATAAGTAGTGAACTTGTTCTAGAATATCTAAAGAAAGTAAGGCCTAACAAGGCAGAAGGACCTGATGAAATCCATGCTAGACTTTTAAGAGAATCTGAAAGGGGAGTTGTCGGTTCCATTAGCCATAATATTTTCTATATCACTTGCAGATAGTAAAATTCCACTTGATTGGAAAAGAGCAAATGTTGTTCCTATTCATAAAAAGGGAGATAGAAGTAAAGAGGAAAACTATAGACCAGTTAGTCTGACCTCATTAGTCTGCAAGGTGCTTGAATCAATCATCAAAGATAAGATTGTTGAATTCTTGGAGCAAAATAAACTCATCAAGGATACACAGCATGGCTTTAGGAAGGGCCGTTCTTGTTTAACTAATCTTCTGGAGTTTTTGGATGTTGCAACAGATAGCTTTGATCAGGGTAAACAGCTAGATGTAGCTTTTCTTGATTTCAGTAAAGCATTTGACAAAGTCCCCCATACAAGACTGGGGTTGCAACTTAAAATTCATGGGATCAGGGGCAAGATTCTGGATTGGATAGAAACGTGGCTTTCAGGACGCCAGCAAAGGGTTATATTGAATGGGTGCCAATCACAATGGAAGGAGGTTCTCAGTGGGGTTCCACAGGGCTCAGTCCTGGGCCCATTGCTTTTTATAATATCTGTGAATGCAATTGAGAACAGTATAGACAGCAAAGTCTTGAAATTTGCAGACGATCTAAAAGTTGTCAGGATTATTAGAGGAAAACATGATCAGGATGTTTTTCAATCAGATCTGGACAAGCTAGTTGAGTGGTCTGAAGCATGGCAGATGAAATTCAATTTGAGTAAATGTAAGATTATGCACGCTGGACGGGTTAGCAGTAAACATAGGTATGACATGGGTGGGCAGAAAATGGAGCAGATTGAAAAGGAAAGAGATTTAGGTGTCGTGGTAAACAATAGACTATCAGCGTCAGACGAGGTTGTAGAAGCTAGGAAAAAGGCACTTAGAATGCTAGGGGCCATTAACAGAAATGTTTCCTACAAGAGTGAAAAGGTAATAACAAAACTGTATTGTGCATACGTTAGACCACATTTGGAGTATTGTGTACAAGCCTGGTCTCCAACATATGAGAAAGATTGCTGGTTGTTAGAAAGAGTTCAAAAAAGGGCAACAAAAATGGTTAATTGTCTTGGTAGTTTACCTTATGAAGATAGATTAAAGAAATTGGGTATGTTTTCACTTAGATATAGAAGGCTAAGAGGAGATCTAATTGAAGTCTTCAAATTTGTAAATAGTCAGCATTCTGGATATTTAAAGGGTATGTTTGAGTTCAATAGGGAAAATCGAGGTAGAGGTCATCAGCATAAACTCATTATGAAACAAAGTAGGACTAGGCTACGACAGTCATTTTTCAGTAGAAGGGTTGTAGGACATTGGAATATGCTACCAGGGGATGTCGCTGATGCAGTGACACTTGCTTCCTTCAAAATTAGATTAGATAAATACTTTACAGAGAAGGGATTAGTTCATAAATACTCGTGGGATTAGCCTTCTGTTATGCAGGTAGAGTAAGGTGATTTGAAGGGGCGAGACTGGTGGAGGGGGGTGGGGGTGGGTGTGGGTGTGGGTGGGGTGGGGTGCAACCTCGGATGGGCCCAAGAGGCTCTTTGTTGCACTTTTCTTTTATGTCTTTATGTCTTTATGTCCTGGTTGACTCACTTGTGTCCCAGCTCGTGTGCGATGGAATAGGATACGGAGAGGCCCGTGTCCTGGTTGACTCATTTGTGTCCCAGCTCGTGTGCCGGATGACTCACTTGTGTCCCAGCTCGTGTGCGATGGTATAGGATACGGAGAGGCCCGTGTCCTGGTTGACTCACTTGTGTCCCAGCTCGTGTGCGATGGTATAGGATACGGAGAGGCCCGTGTCCTGGTTGACTCACTTGTGTCCCAGCTCGTGTGCGATGGTATAGGATACGGAGAGGCCCGTGTCCTGGTTGACTCACTTGTGTCCCAGCTCGTGTGCGATGGTATAGGATACGGAGAGGCCCGTGTCCTGGTTGACTCACTTGTGTCCCAGCTCGTATGCGATGGTATAGGATACGGAGAGGCCCGTGTCCTGGTTGACTCACTTGTGTCCCAGCTCGTGTGCGATGGTATAGGATACGGAGAGGCCTGTGTCCTGGTTGACTCACTTGTGTCCCAGCTCGTGTGCGATGGTATAGGATACGGAGAGGCCCGTGTCCTGGTTGACTCACTTGTGTCCCAGCTCGTGTGCGATGGTATAGGATACGGAGAGGCCCGTGTGTCGGTTGACTCACTTGTGTCCCAGCTCGTGTGCGATGGTATAGGATACGGAGAGGCCCGTGTCCTGGTTGATGTTGCAGCTGCGCGAGGGCTGGCACATGCCAGACACCTCGGCCAGGCCCAGTGTGTTGCACGTCTGGTTCCCGCTGCAAATGTTGCTCCTGCCGCACGAAAACATGAGCCATTACCTCGTCAAAATGGAGACACGGAGTCAGATTGACTCATTGACACGGAGTCACGACACGGAGCCATTACGTCAACACGGAGACACGGAGCCATTCCATCACCAACACGGAGACACGGATACCTGCCACGGAGTCAATCTTACCTACACGAAGACATGGAGCCAGCCGCTCACCAGAACGGGCACTCGCAACTATTTCCTCACCACTTCGGAGACACAAACCACTGCCCTTAGCAACAAGAAGACACAAACCCGTTTTCTCACTAGCACGGACACATAGAGCCATTTTCTAACCGGCGCGGAAATGCTCACCGCCCGGATACCGGAGGGATGCACCAACCCACAGCAGAACTGATTCAGAGTTATTGGACCATACTATCGAGATGCTCGGACGGAGCACCTAAATTGGATTTAGGAGCGTCTGAGGCAATATGATTTCTTCTTCGAGGAAATGTAATAAAGGGATGTGTTCGGGCTTGGCTCATATGAACAGTTTAAGCAGTTCAGTGATATATCGAGAAAAGCGGAAACGCGATAAGCTTGAGCAATCTTCTCCACGGCAGTAAATTCAAATCGTCCAGATTTAGTCAGCATAATTACTTTCTCGCAATTATGTAGCCTCAGAGTTAATGAGTAATTGAGCTAACATCAGGCCGTATCTTCTGAACATATTCATTGACATTTGGAAAGGTAGACATGCTGATTTGATTACTGACTGAAATTGATTAACGGGAGATTGATCCATAAAAGCCAGAGAAACCAAGGTATCCGCCCAGTAACTATGCTATGATATCCTGCATTCAAAGTTAACACGCACACTGCCGGGCGTTCACGCCAACCACAAACTGCCGAGGGGAGGGGGGGGAGGAGATTCCCCCCCCCTAAGATCTCGACAACCGCGCAATGTAGCGACAAGCGGAAAACGGAGTTATATAGCTCGAGACAACCTCTAACGAAACTAATTGAGTTTTTTTAAGTTCAGGTCTACATTGAGGTCACCAGAGGTCATCAAAGGTAATATTTTCCAGTTTTAGGACTTCGCTCCAGAAACCCCAAAATATCTCGAGAACTATGATAGCTAGGAACAAACGCAAACAGAATCGAAATCTCTTGAAACATTCAATCCCACTTTGTGCATTCAAATCTAAGCTCAGGTCAATAGTTTAGGCTCCAGAGGTCATCAAAGATCAAAAAGGATATATTTTGGCAACGCTGTTTTCGCAAATAACATTTTACCTAATAAAGATAAGAAAATAGTTTCGACGCCATCATTTGTGTATTGTTAAGGTGCTTCGAGTGACATTAATGTTGACCAGGTTAGGTCAACTTATAAATTTGACCTCAGGTCAACGTCCAGTGGTGACCCGAGTAAGCCATATTGTATATTGGGAGACGTGTCTCGATGAGACAAACACATTGGTACCGGTTTCACATCTCTATCTTCATTCTGTCGATAGTTAGTCGATAGCAAGTCGATAGCGATAGTCGATAGCAAAAGAGTGTTGGTGACCTCGGATGACCTCGGCTGATCCTGTAGGGACACTGAACACAAATTTAACCTGGGTCATCAATAATGGCCTATGATAACATGATTGAGAATGATTTGGACTGCTATCTTGCGTATCCTCAGAATAGGAAACATTTTAATATTTCCCTAGTGACTTATAATGGGAAGGTCGCGAAATTGACCTGATCTTAGGTCAACGATATAAAAGAGAAAACAAATCCGAGATATACGAGTTGTAGGTACCTATTATCTTGACACAGCCGGTAAGTTTGAAATCGATCGGCCACAATCTGCGGCAGTATGAACGCAAACGTTTTGGAGGTGGGGTCACGTGACCTGGCCTGGTGACCTGAGCTGGGATGACCCGAGGTAATTATTGTCAGACTATGGGGTTAATTGATGCCCAAACAGCTGTGACAAATTTGTGCGCTGCGCGCCACCGTTTTTCTGCTATTCATGAAAAACCGGAGGGGGCGGGAATCAAACCCCTGGCCGTGCACGTGTTAACCCGCGCTTGACCAGGGAGGGGGGGGGGCAAATATTGCCCTCCCCCTGTCGAATATTCGCGATAACTTAAAAACTGTTAAAGATATCAACCTGAGACTTCCGGTACCTTCTTCCATATCCATTCGACTTCGGCGCAGAAAATTGCAAGCTATTTCATTGTTTTTTTTTAAAATGAGATATACATCATTTTGTGACGTCACTTTACACGAAATTAGCGATAAAATCACCCAAACTTTAATCAGCTGTTAAATAGTGACAGCTTAAGAGAAACTAAAACCAAAAGAATGAAAAGATCGAAAATTGAACGTTCTATCAAACTGCTATCTCGTAATTTTGACATCTTTGGTTTTGATCCCCATTTTCTTTTTGCAAACATTGTAATTTGTTGGGGAAAAAGTCCTGTTTTTTACAAATATAAAAAACTAAATATATGTGAAAGAATGGTGTTCCAGCAATAAAGAAAACAAATTTCAAATGAATATCATCTTTTTGACTGACTGATGGCTCCCAAGTATGAGTAACTCATGACGTCATATTCTGAAATTGCGTGTTTTGATTTTATTTACCAGATAAAGACAAATAAATGCCAGCCCTGTATTTCTGAGACAAAACTGGTCTAGAAACATGCCTTTTGTATTTATATTTAACAATTTCACATTTTGACCATATGTGACCTGAACTTAACCTAAGCTTGACATAAACTTCACTTAAATGAGGACAGATGGTAAAATGACCATCACTATCGAATGATGATGTAAAATAGCCCATACAACATGTATTGCATGGCTTTCGGAAATTTTCTGCGTATAGTGACCTTTTGTGACCTGACCTTGACCTTGACCTTTGCCAACAATCTCATTTTAGGTCATGCGGGATGTGTATTATATCTTTGGGAGGAATTTGGGTGATGATACTCGCAATCAAAGGCTTTGGATGGAAAGTATGGTCCATAAACTAAAATGCCTCCAGTTTTACCTTTAACCCGACCTTGACCTGATGTAACCTCAATTCGACAATTTCGAGTATGCTTTAAATGCGTCTCATTGAGAGCTTTCGAATGCCGCGTTGCGCGTATCGCTGGGATCATTGGTCCGGAGATAACGGGGGGGGGGGCAATATTCCCCCCCCCTGTCAATGGTGTTCTGCTGAGACCCCGGTCCAGGGCGGGTTAACCTTCGCCCTACGGTCCTGATACGAACCCCCTTGAGGTTTTTCTTTCATAACATTTTAGACATGCGGTGCATCACGCACACGCACACGCGTTTCAGAAGCTAAGTAAACAACAATTATACGTATGCTGTACAAATTTCATTGCATTTTTTTAAGAAATTTGGAAATAATGATATTTTGATGACATCATGTTGGTGGAAAAACGATAAATGTTTGGAAAATCGTAGAAAACAGTTTTGAAACAAATTTCAAACGCAATTAAACAAAGATATAAAATTTATTTTTCTTTAAAATGGAAATCTCGGATTTTTGACATTTTGGGGTTTTTACCCCCAAAATGAACAAAAACTGATTTTTTTTAGGGAAAAATCACCACAAAATCAAAATTTTCAAAGATGTTAAAAAAAAACGGAATATATGTGCGAGAACTGAGTATGGACAATACTGAAACCAAATGTCAAAGAAATATCTCTATTTTTGGCATTTCTCTATTTTCTATTTTTTTCTTCTCCATCTCTATTTTAGCCATCATCGCCAGAGTGATGGCTCCCTAAGTGTAAGAAACTGATGACGTCATTTTTTAAATAACTTTTTGACTTTTCTTGACCAGATAAGAATAAATAATTTCCTTTTCTGTATTTCTGAGACAAAACTGGTCTAGGAACATGCCTTTTTATTTACATTTATCAATTTCTCATTTTGAGGTTTTCTGAAAGCAAAATCGCTGTTCTGGACGTGGTCGATCGAGGTCATTCACTTCACCTAGAAGGTCACTCGTTAACCGTAAACCAAAAATTTGCATACCCTTAGATTCCAACCATGACAGGCAACATGTTGGTTCTTACCGCGTAGCTCTATGTTGCTTGGTTTGCAAGTTAACAGGGGGGTCCTTTTAGGACCCCGTAGGGCGAAGGTGAAAAAGGCTCCCGTAGGGCGAGGGTTAAGAGATAGGCGATCCATTCATGAACCTGAACAATGCTACGAAAAGTAGTGGAATGAGCTACATGCATCTCTAGTATGAGAACCAGTGTGCAACCAATACACCATATTACACGACATCAATGGTTGCTACATGCATCTCTAGTATGAGAACCAGTGTGCAACCAATACACCATATCACACGACATCAATGGTTGCTACATGCATCTCTAGTATGAGAACCAGTGTGCAACCAATACACCATATCACACGACATCAATGGTTGCTACATGCATCTCTAGTATGAGAACCAGTGTGCAACCAATACACCATATCACACAACATCAATGGTTGCTACATGCATCTCTAGTATGAGAACCAGTGTGCAACCAATACACCATATTACACGACATCAATGGTTGCTACATGCATCTCTAGTATGAGAACCAGTGTGCAACCAATACACCATATCACACGACATCAATGGTTGCTACATGCATCTCTAGTATGAGAACCAGTGTGCAACCAATACACCATATCACACGACATCGAAGGTTATAGTTAGTGCCGAGATCTTGTCTTCGATTTTATGGATTAGCTGTCCATAATTTGTGTTAGACCACTTTGCGAAACTAACACCAAGGTCGGTACACCGCCAGCATTATTTCTGAATTGGGCACTGCAGTACCCAAGCGGCAGATATGTGTCATGTGATGTGATATTGGCAGATATGGGTGGACATTTAAATGTACAAGACTACAACTATGTGATAGTAAGTGCCCAGGCGACATTAATGGGTTCATTTAACACGCGCCCTGGAGGGCCTCTGATAATTACACGCCCTGGAGGGGGGGCGGATTTCGCCCCCCCCTATTATCTCGAAAACCACGCAACGTAGCGACAAGTGGGAAACGACGTTAGATAGCTCGAGACAAGCTCTTTCGAAAGTATTTCTTTTTTTCAGGTCAATATTGAGGTCACCAGAGGTCATCAAGGGTCAGATTTTCAAGTTTTCAAGACTTCGGTTCGAACACCCCCAAATATCTCGGGAACTATGATAGTTAGCAGCAAACGGAAAAAAGCAATCGAAAGTCATTGAAAAATGCAATCGACATAGGTGTCATCAGATTTTAGCTCAGGTCAATAGTTTAGGCTCCAACGGTCATCGAATGTCAAAAAGGTGATTTTGTTTTCAAAACTGTTTTCCCCAAATAACCTTTTACCTAATAAAGATAAAGCAATAATGTTTACGCCATCGCGTGTGTCTTGTCAAGGCGCTTCGAATCATATTCATGGTGACCGGGTTAGGTCAACTGAGAAATTTGACCTCAGGTCAAGGTCAAGTGGTGACCCAAGTTGGTCATGTTGCATATTGGGAGACGTGTCTCGACGAGACAAACATATTGGTACCGTTTTCTCTTCTCTATCTTCATTATGTCGATAGTTATTGATACAACCGTGTTGGCGGTCACAAAATTGACCTGACCTTAGGTCACCGATATTAGAAATCCGAGATAAACAAATTGTTGGTATCTATGACCTTAGGAATTCCTGCAAGATTGAAACCGATCGGCGTAAAACTGTGGCTGTGGTACTACTGCAAACGTTTTGGAGTTGAGGTCATCACGTGACCTGGTCTGGTGACCTGACCTGAGATGACCTGAGGCCAAGAATTTTACATAATGCGGGAAGTTAATTTCTAAACAGGTATACAAAAAACGGCGGCGCTGCGCGCCGCCGTTTTTACGCTATCCTCGAAAAACCGGAGGGGTGGGCGGATTTCGCCCCCCTCCAGGGCGCGTGTTAAGATAGGTGCAACACAGGATCAAACAACGAATCCTCACCATCAGATGCAGACACTGATGGTGCATGTTTTCAAGGGCAGGGAATGAATTGGTAGTGACCAAAAAATGAAGACAAAATATAAAATACGGCCTTCCGTATTTTCCCAAGTTCACTGTGCAGGCCTAATTTTGACGACCAATAACTCCGAGACTAAAAATGCGATTTTGAAAACTTTTTTGTTTGGATCAGGATTAGCCCGAGAGTCACTGGGGGGGGGGGGGGGCTTTTCTTAGCCCCCCCTTAGGAATATTAGGATTATCTCAATAACTAATGCAGATATTGATGTCAAACTTTCAGTACCTTTCCGAACATCATTTGTACACCTTTTGAGAGAAAAAATGAAAAATTGTCGTCAGATTTTTTTCCCCGAGATATAGTTGCAATGGGGGTTTCAAGGACGGGAAATTCATTGGTGGTGACCAAAAAATTCAAAAAAGTAAATAAGCGATTTTTATATTTTTTTTGGTTTGGATCGGGATTAGACAAATCACATTTGGCCTCGTAACCTAGTGACGTCACTAAACACGATTTTGACACCAAAATCGGCTAAACTTTGCCAGGCCGTACAAATGTTGCATTTGAAGCAAAATGCAATCGAAAACCGCTAAAAGGTAGAAAATTGCAAGGGCTACAAACCAGCTATCTCGAAATTTCGGAAATTTTGGTGTTTGACCCAAAAAATTTCAATATTTTTTTTGTTGTTGAAAAAATGCTCACAAAATCCAATTTTTCGAAGATATTGAAAAAACCGGAATATATGTCAGATAACGACATATGGGCAACTACCATACCAAATTTCAAAATGATATCATCTTCTTTGACTGTCATGGCATATAAAGTATGGGTAAATCATAACGTCATATTTTGAAATTGCGTTTTTTGGCTTTTATTGACCGGATACAGACAAATAAATGCCAGCACTTTTTTTTAGATAAAACTGATATAGAAACATCTTTTTTCATTTCGATTTATCAATTTCAAATTTTGACCTTCAGTGACCTGAACTTGATCTGAACTTGACACTAACTTCACGTGAATGAAGTCAGGTGGTAAAATGACTACCACTATCGAATTCTACGCACAAAAGCATCCATAAAACATGTGCTGCATGACTTTCGTAGATATTTTGTGTGTAGTGACCTTTTGTGACCTGACCTTGACTTTGATCTTTTACAACAATCTGACTTCACCTCATGTGGGATATGTATCATACCTTTGACAGCACTTTGGGTGATTAGAGGCGCAACCGAAGGCCATGGATGGCAAGTATTATCCATAAACTCAAATACCTAGATTTTGACGTTTAACTTGACCGTGACCTGACATGTGACCTTAATTTGAAATTGTTAAGTTTGCGTTATGTTTATCTCATTGAGGGCTTTCGAATGCCGCCTTGCGCGTCCCGCTGCGATCATTGGTGCTGAAGATACCAGGGGGGCTAAAAAAGCCACCCCCAGTGAGTCGTGTTACAGAATATACCCCAGTGACTATAGGGGTAAGTCGAAGAACAATTTGGCAATCACGTATTTTTGATGTTTTATCACGTGACCTCGTGACCTATGATATGGAATGGTTTTAACTTTCGACTTCACCTGTCAGTGGGCACAGAACCCGTTGGTTATTATAAAAATAAACAAATAAACAAATACTTTTTGTGCCGTGATCTTCACATGTTCGAAACTGAAATTAACACTTTCGCCTGATGACGATTTGAGCTTCATTGATGTCCTTTCGTATCACAAAATAAAAAAGTGGGGTTCGACCTGTAAAAACTACTTTCAACTTCCACAGTAAGACGATCATTTTTGTTTTCTTCAAATTTGCCGTACGACCATTTTTAATTTTCTTGAAGAAGAAAAATTGTGCAATGGGGGTTTCAAGGGCGGGAAATTCATTGGTGGTGACCAAAAAAAGGAAAAAAGTAAATAAGCGATTTTTATAAACTTTTTTATCAGGATTTAGACAAATAGATCGGGATTAGATCGGGATTATTAGACAAATAACATTTGGCAATCTCGGATTTTCTATTTTCACCTTTTTTGTCACGTGACCTCGTAACCTACATTTCGCGCCGTGACCTTGACCTGTTGGAAACTGAAATTCAAATTTTCGTCTGATGACGATTTGAGTTCCATCGATGTCCTTCGTATAAAAAAAATGTAAAAAGTGGATTTCGACATGTAAAAAAAATACTTTTAAACCTTTCAATGCTGGCACAATACGCTGCTTGGGTACGTTACGTTGTATTGGCCTGGCAGGTCATATGGCAACCTGATGTCGGTGTAACTGGCATCAACCGAGAGGTTTCGTCGTCAGAAGTCAATCTGGACTTTGTTTCGAAAGCGTATGTCAAGTAGATGCGAAGTTATCGACGGACAGGTGCCCGAACAGCGTGTTTTGTCAGCATTGCAAGACTCAAAAGCACTTTTACAGGTCAAACCCCACTTTTTTATACGAAAGGACATTAATGAAGCTCAAATCGTCTTCCGACAAAATTTTAATTTCAGTTTCCAACAGGTCAAGGTCACGGTGCAAAAGGTTGGTCACGAGGTCACGTGACCGAAAAAAAAATCAAAAAAATCCGTGATTGCCAAATTGTTCTTCGACTAATCCTGATCCAATTTTTTTTTAATCGCTTTTTTAGTCTGGGAGTTATTGGTCGTCAAAATTAGGCCTGCACAGTGAACTTGGGCCGTCAAAATTAGGCCTGCACAGTGAACTTGGGTCGTCAAAATTAGGCCTGCACAGTGAACTTGGGTCGTCAAAATTAGGCCTGCACAGTGAACTTGGGTCGTCAAAATTAGGCCTGCACAGTGAACTTGTCAAAATACCGAAGGCAGTGTCTTATAACTTTTTTTGGGGGGGATTTTGTAGTCACCACCAATTAATTCCAAGCCCTTGAAACCCCCAATGCACAACTTTTCAAGATAATTAAACAAGTTCAGACGGCAATTTTTTTTGGGGTTGCCTTACTGTGGAATGCCCCTGATACATGTCCTTAATGGAATGATAATTCCATGAATAATTATTACATGGAATGATAATTCCATGTGAGAATGAGAATGGGGAGAATGAGAATCGTGTGCGAGCAACTCGCAATGTGAGCAATGATGTTATTTTGATAAGCTAATGAATGTATTGGGGATGAACGGACAATGAGGCAGGGCATCACAGCTTGCAGCGATTTGCGAAAGCCTGTACAGCTTGTTGACAGCTTGCTGCGATTTTTTTCAACGGGATGCAAATAACTGTTCAACCAAACCTGAAACAATTGGAAACAGAAGAAGATGAGACAGAATGAGTGGCCAATTTCGTCCCGCGAAAGGCGCTAGTCCAGTAACTTGCGGTGGTACCAAATTCACTGCCCGGCCGGGACAGTACCCAACAAAACATCCCGAACGCGACACGATATAATACGCATCGTCCATGAC